>PVIR01013051.1:10359-43269 GCA_004026965.1 Petromus typicus | reverse complement strand
ATACTGGGTGTGGAGACTCACACCCAGCAGCAACCAGTACCACATACCACAGTGCCGGGCGTGGTGGCTCACGCCTGTAATCCCAGCACTCGGGAGGCAGAGGCAGGAGGATTGTGATGTGAGTTTGAGGCTGAGCTCAGGGCCAGCCTGAACCACAAAGCGAGACCCTGTCTCAAAAAAAACCTAAAAAAAAAAAAAATGTATTTAGTAGAATAGATATACTCTGAGTGTCTCAAAATAAAATAAATATTTTGATGTACAGGGAGTTATTATGTGTGTTCTTAAAAAAATTACAACCTAAAAGAAAGTCTGACAGTTAACTATCTCTGAGAGCCAGAAGTCTCCTACTAAATTTTTAGATAAAGTAAATTGTTATTAAATTATAGTTGATTTATATGATCATTTTATTTTCTAAATAATTTATCATATCTTTATAACCAAGAATAAAGGAAACAAATATCAAAAAGATTTGTTGCTAAATTAACTTTGTTAATATTTGAATCTTATTTAGTGACAATGTATAACTAGATTTTTTGTTAAATATTGGTGCATTTTTGTAAGTTAGTAATAGTTAAGTACATTGAAAATTTTACTTTTAATATCATTTATTCTTGAGATATAAATATGATTTTAACAGGTTTATGTTTTCTTCTAAGAACATATTGTCAAGTTTTAAGCCTCTACTTGGACTTTTAAAATTTCTAACTGTAAAATATATCGCTTCATATCATCTTTTTCTCTCTAGAACTTAAATTTCATCTGTGTTTTTATTCCTTTCCTGAATAAGTTTTCCTTTATTATGTGACCTCAGTCTAATAATATATTAATTATGAAAAGGACAATTACAATAAGTATAACCAATTTAGCGCAGGTCACCTGAAGGTCTTTTGTCAAATCATTTTGTTGTTTTGTCCTTTTGACTTTTACCTTATGGTAGGCACTAACAAAGTATTTGAACTTTGATGGATTATGAACTCTAAACATGATATGTATTTTTCATAATGATAATGTAATTTTCAAGGTACTGAAAAGGTCAAACCTGCACATCTCTATGTGCATTCTAAGTCTGTCTTTCCCTTTAATATTTCTTTTTCTATGTTCCTCTGGTTCAAAAGTTCACTCAGTTCCCAAATGGCCACCTAATTTTCCAGTTATTCCCTCAAGCCATATGTGTTTTGGTTTCTTTATGGTTTATTAGGTACTGTAGGAAAGTAGCATAAGTTATATCTTCTAATGAAATTCAAGCACACTTCAGTGATGCTTCGACTTGATTGCTGGTAGCAATTAAATCACAGCCAAGGAGAATAATGCATAATCTCACAAGGTCCAGACACCCTATAGAAATTGAATGGAGAGGAAAACAGAAAACAAAAACAAAATCTCCAAACCCTGCCAGACGTGCTGTTTCCAACCTGCCATTTTTTTTTTTTATTGGCCAACTGCCTGATTGATAGCAAAATCATAACTTGCTGCATGCTAACAGGCAGAGTTCACTTGTAGGTTATTGTGAGCTGATAAAGGGTTAGATGGAGTTTTGATTTTCGCATTGGACCTTGGTACACCAGATTAATGGAATTTCAATGAGAGACTCGAGTAGCCACAGCTTTGTCAGAGAAACAGATGGAGATTCTATAGTCATGTCTGCTCATTAATACTAGTTGCCTGAAAGGTGTGCTGCTTCTCTATACAAAAGAGTTGATATAATTGATTTTTGAGTGGCACATTGAAAAAAAGTATCTTATTGATGACTAAAATTGTAACATAAATGGTGACAGATTTTTGTGTAGTTTGCAACGTAAAAAATTGTACTTCGTAATTTTTTCATCTCTCTCTCTGGAAACACTTTCTATTTTTTTCTTTTTTAAGAAAATGTATTTTAAGACTAATTTCAAGAAAGGAGAAAATGCCATGCTTAATTATCTTTTAGAAAAAAGTAAGAATCTATATTTTACTTATAAACGATTGCATGACAGCTGTCAATTTTAGTTGATATGGTAATAATGAAAAATCATACTTACTAGGAGTTTCATTTTATTAGCTTTATGTTTATATGTTCTGGGAAATTAAAAAAATGATAGTTCCTAGACTATCACAAATCAGTGTAGAAACTTTATGTTTATTGTGTAGCTGGAAATATATTGGCGTGTTAGTATACTTGTCCGTGTCAGTAATCAGATAAAGTTAAGACGAGATTTAAAGCATAAAAGAAAAATGTCCTTTCTTGTATATATATTGTAATGTTTGGGCACTAAGGTGGTAATGATAAGGCAGCTTTTATACACAGACTTTAGTTTTCATTTTTTTCCATTCTGAAATCATTTTTCATTTATTCTCGTCATTTACAAAAGAAAGCCTCTAACTGTGTAGCATTGTGAAAAGTCCCTGAGGTAAGGTGAAAGGATTCAGCGAGCTGGAAGACATATATTGGCTCTGCGCGTCAATGATAGGTCGAAGGATCCCAATGGACATTTGTTACAAATCTGATTCAGTCCTAGAGCATAATCACTTTGTGGATAAGAATCTGGAACCTCTAGGGTGTGAATATAGGAAGGCTAAAATGAAACTGAAGATATAGAAGAGTCATTTATTGTCCTGGTATCTTCCTAACTAAAAATTCCCGAATAAAACCAGTCATTAAAAGCTGTGGGCATTGGCAAGGACATAGCTTGTTATGAAATAATACTTGTGTAGGAATGGAGCTATTTTTTTTTTTAGAAGCTTGGGGATTAAGAAAAATGCCTAACTATTTTGATCATAATTTATCACATTAAATGAATTTTTGTTTTTTCATTTGTGTTCCTTTAAGAAATTCCGGTGTTTAAAAATTTGAGTTTATGAAACATGCAAATCATTTATTTCAAAAGAGTGCTTTAAAAAATACCGTCTCCAGATATTTATAATGAGCCTTCATGATGCTTCTAAACAGGTTTAAGAGTAAACCCATTCACATACACACACATAAATTTAATGTAACAAACTTCAGAGAATGATTTCACTTTTCTCTTGAGTATCAGCAGATTATGAAACAATGTTGACAACTAGAAGAAAATTTTATGTTTTCAGTCATCTGAGCATTTAGATTAGTTTCCAACTTGAATGTATTTTTATCTATAACATATTAATGTTGTACTTGTTTCTGCTTTGGTTATTTTATTAAATTGCTAGCTTGTGTATATTCGCAGTGTTAGAACAGTGATTACTATAGTCATTTGTAGTATGTGTACAGCACAGTTTGAAGTATTATGACAGAAAGAGGGAATCACAGTTTAGAGAAATGGTAAGAAGTAAGGATATGTAATTGGGAGTATAAAGCATACAGATGTAAAATATTTTTGTGGTAAAAAATATTAATGAGTAAATAAAACATACCTATTAAGGATAATTTTTTTAATGGTGGCATATGTTTGTAATCTCACATTATGGTAGGTTGAAACAGAAGGATTGTGAATTTGACGTTAGCCTGAACTACATAGTGAGACTTTCTCAGCCAGGGATTGGACTCAGTGGCACTGTGCCTACCTTGTAAGCGTAATGACTCAAGTTCAATCCTTATCCACAAATAAATAAATAAATCACACACACACACACACACACACACACACACACACACACACACACACACACAATTCTGGGCATGGTGGCTCATGCCTGTAATCTCAGCACTTGGGAGGTAAAGGCAGGATTGCCATGAGTTGAAGATTAGCCTGGGCTATATAGTGAGTTCAGGGTTAGCCTGAATTACAAAGTGAGACCTTATCTTAAAAAAACAACAAAAAAAATGAGACTCTCATAAATTGTCCTTTCACAAAAGGAACAATTTTTGAAAAGTTTTTATGCTACTGAATGCCTAAAACAAAGTAGTCAAATAAGACTGTACTTTTCAGATTATGAAGAGTATAAAGACAACCCTTTAAAGTAGTTTTTAGGATTAAAAAATTGTATTAGTACATATTTATAGTATATAACTATTGCATTCATTGTGGGAAGTTGGTACATATATATAATGCATCAAAATTCTTTTTTCTTCCCCCTCTCTCCACACTCATCTTTTGATTGCAAAGGTAACATTAAAAAAACGAATGTATCTTTAATTTAGTAAATAGCTATTTTATGCGGGAAGAAAGAAGGAATAAAGAAGGAAGGAAGCAAGCTACCTGGATAACACAATGAAGGATCCAATGAAGGATCCAAAGATGAATAAGATAAAGCTCCCATTTAAAAAATATGTAATGGAGTTGGGAAAAGATATTAATTACCCAAAAATAAGGTAATTAAAAATCTAGTAATCTAGAGTAAGGCAGATTCTAAATATGGTAAATACAGTATATGACATTATTCCATAGATATGATCCATAGTAAGGCAAATAATTGTTTTTTTGATTTTATTCTTTAATTTGTTTGAGTTGGTCATATGTTTTAGCATCATGATGAATAAACCAAAGCATAAATTTTATGCCCAAATTGTAGTGATTATAATGAGGGGCATGCGTTTTATTTTTGCAAATTTTGAAGATGTTTTTAAAAAGAATGGCAGGGGGGAAGATCCTGAAAAGAACTATTGGAGTACCCCGGAAACCAGGTTTGCACATTCATTCCTGGTAATTTCGGGTCAAGGACAAGCCTTTCTGTATTACTGTGTTCTGGTTTGTACAGTGAAGTGTGTGGATCTAGGATTGCTTGAAAGTTCCTAAAAACACTAAATGATTGCATCTCTCTTTTAGAATTAGTAAATTAATGGTACCAGTAATATGATTTGCCGCAGAAAGAAAAGTTTCATGAGAACTAACCAGTGTTGAGGTTGAATGGGAAGTAGGGGGCATTTTGGAGGCAGGTACACCTTACAGGGGGAGATGAGGACCAGTTTAAGTTAGGGTTTATCTCTGATGTGGTTGTCATTTGGAGATCTCTGAAGAAACATGAAGATGTGATGGGTGTGAATTCTGGGAATAATTGTCTTAGCAGTAAAATATAGGTTGAATTAAGGAATCAGCAAGTTGAATGTTTTCTTTTTTTTTTAGGTTTTTTGAGACAGGGTCTCACTTTGTGGTTCAGGCTGGCCCTGAGCTCAGCCTCCAACTCACATCACAGCAATCCTCCTGCCTCTGCCTCCCGAGTGCTGGGATTACAGACGTGATCCACCACACCCGGCACTGTGGTATGTGGTACTGGTTGCTGCTGGGTGTGGGTCTCCATGCCCAGTATGGTATGTGGTTACCAGGGAATCGAACCCGGGCCCTTGCGCTTGCAAGACAGGCGCTGGAACCACAGAGCTAACTCCCCGGCCCCTGAATGTCTTCTTATTTAAAAAAATATCTCGACAGCATCTCTATGAGGAAGATACTGTTATTACTGTGGGACAGTTGAAAAAACCTAGGAACAAAAAGGTTTTTTAGTTGCCTATAATCATAGAGCTACAGAGTAGCAGAACTGGAATTTGAATTCGTGTCTGACTCCATTGATCATGCATTGCTTTCAAAGCCATTGCATTTTTTTCCTCTTCCTTAGGTAGGTGACTGCAGCTTTTGTTTCAGGAGATGTTGATGAGAACTGAGTTTGGAGTCATGTTACCAGTCAAGACCTGGTTGAGTAGTGAGGTAGCTTATATGTGATTCTTGTATGTCCACTGTTCTCAAAGACTTTTCTTTTGAAAGGGTGGTCTCACCAGGCCCCTAAGTATGGTGCTGACCTTTCCAAGAGGTAGCTTTTCTCCAAGCCCTTTTAGTGAGGACCAGGCAGACACACTGGAGTGCTCCCACTTTGCCAAAATAAATACGACATTATTCAGGAATGTTAAATGCATTTATTTCATTTATAATTAGAAAATTTTGACCTTCTCCATGCTTTTTTTGGTGTTGGAGTGGGTATCATCTAGAACCATCTGACAAATTCCAGTTTCCTCTGGTCTCAGTGTACTCACCAGGAACTCACCCCAAGGAACACAGTGCACATTGTTTAGAAAGTAGAATTCAGGATTCTACATCTTCCATTTAGAAGCTCTATTTGTATTTTTCTGTCTCCTTTGTCCTTTCCTTCCTCTTCTATCTCTGTTCCTTTTCCCATTTGGAAAAGATCTCTCTATTACCTAATATCTATCTTTTATTTTGCTCTTTATTTATATTTTGGGTTTTTCATAGAAGAGAAACTATGTGGTATATAAGCTTGTGTGTTTATTTTACTTTAATACTTATTATGAACTCAAGGTGCATCCATCTACCTATGACTGCCTCAAGTTTATTGTTCTTTATGGCAGAGTGGTACTCCATTGTGTAAAAATACCATGCTTTCTTTACTCATTCATCTGATGGGCATATTGGTCATTTTCAAGATTTATTTATTATATATTGTGCTATTATGAACCTGGGTATGCATATATCACTCTAATATGATAACTTTTCACTTTCTTTTCTTAACCAAGACAATTCGATAAAAAAAAATAGCACTTTAGATAGATGAAGCTAGTTGTGAGACTGAAGAGAATTTAGACTGTGACATAAAAGACTATTCTATTAAGGCATATTTATAGTTAGTAGAGGGTAGACCAGAGTAGGAACAATGTGACTAGAACGAAAAGGATAGGGCCAGAGATTTAGCTCAGTGCCTGTCTAACAAGTGCAAGGTCTCAAGTTCGATCTCTGGCACCACATACTATAATGCTGGGCATGGTGATTCATGCCTGTAAATCTAGCAATCAATAACCACATACCAGGCTGGGGATTTAGCTCAGTGGTTCTAGTGCCTGCATTGCTAGTGCAAGAGCCCAGGTTTGATCCTTGGTAACCATATACAACAATGCAGGGTGTAGAAACTCACACCCACCAGCAATTAGAACTGCATACTGCAGTGCGGGTCATGGTGGCTCATGCCTGTAATCCCAGCACTTAGGAAGCAGAAGCAGGACGATTGCTGTGAGTTTGAGGCTAGCCTGGGTTACAAAGTGAATTCAGAGCCAGCCTGAACTACAAAGTGAGATCCTGTCTCAAAAACTTTAAAAAAAAAAAAAGATATATGTTGGGAACCACCTTGTTTGGGAGTTGTAAGGTCAGAATTGACCAGGCCTTCTTGTCTATAGACGGACTTTGGACTTAACTCTTGTTTTATCTCTGGTATTAAGAGGGACTCAATGGTCCCACGTGTTGTGATGTTTCAGGGAAGATCTGCACCAAATCTCTACCTTCTCAAGGACTGTTGTTGACACCTGTCTTGCCTCAAGGGATCCTCATCTATATAACTTCTCTAGGACTATTGTTGGTGCCTCCCTGTCTTTTTGGGTATTTTGGAATGTAGATAATAAAAGGTGTGGTAGGCTGGGGTCTGGAGTCCTTGCCTCCCAGAGTGGCATGGGTCAGACCCAAGCTCAGTTTTTTCTAACTTTTATTTCTGCCTAATTATTAATTATTTCTCCGTGTGCTCTGAACTCACAAGAGAATCCCATTTGTTGATTTCTTCTGCCAATTCTCATGCTATAGAGGTTTTGTTCAAGAAGTTTTTCCCTAAGCCGATGTCTTCAAGAGGTTTACCTAACCTATTTTGCAGCAGGTTTAGTGTTTTTGTTTTAATATTTAGTTCTCTAATCTGCTTTGATTTTAGCTTGGTACATAGTGAAAGAGATAGGTCTAGCTTTAGTCTTTGGCAGTTTTCCAGCACCATTTTTTAAAGAGGCTATCTTCCCTCCATTGACTTTTTGGCTCCTCTGTTAAAGATGAGGTGTATCAGGAGTTGTTTCTGGATCTTCTAATATACTCCATTGATCTTCAGGTCTGTTGCATTGCCAGTACCATGTAGTTTTTACCGCAGTGGCTTTGAAGTATAGTTTCAAGTTGGGGATCATAATCCCCACCACCACCATGTCCTTGTTGCTTAGAAATATTTTTGTTATCCTAGGTCTTTTGTGGTTCCAAATGAATTTTTGGATTATTTTCTCTAGATCTGTGAAATATGCTGTTTGGATTTCAGTTGGGATTGTGTCGAGTCTATATAGTAGTTGTGGAAGTATAACCATTTTGACAATCTTGGTTCTTCTCCTAGGAGCAACCAGAAAATGTCTTTCTATTTTCTGGTATCTTTTTCTATTTCCTTTTTCAGAGTGCTATAGTTTTCAGAGTAGAAGTCTTTCACCTTCTTTGTTAGATTGATTCCTAGATATTTCATTTTTTTGGATGCTATTGTGAAAGAGATTGACTCCCCAATTTCTCTTTCAGTGGATCTGTTGTTTGTGTATACAAAGGCTATTGATTTTTGAACATTGACCTTGTATCCAGCTATGCCACTAAATTTGGCAGTTAAGTCAACAGTTTTTTGGTTGAAGTTTTAGGATCCTCTCTAGAGAGTACAATGTCATTAGCAAATAATGACAGTTTAACTTCTTTCTTTTCTGTCTTTATTCCTTTTATTTCTTTCTCGTCTAATTGCTGTGGCTAATGTTTCTAGCACCATATTGAATAGGAGTGGTGGTAGTGGACATATTTGTCTTGTTCCTGATCTTTGTGTGAAAGGTGTTAGTTTTTGACCGTGTGGTATGATGCTGGTCGTTGGTTTCTCATAAATAGCTTTTATTAGTTTGAGATAGAGTCCATCTGTTCTGATTTTCTGTAGAGTTTGATCATGAATGGGTGATGAATTTTGTCTAACGCTTTTTCTGTATCAATTGAGATGATCATATGGTTTTTGTCCTTGAGTCTGTTGATATAGTGTATAACATTTTTGATTTACGTATGTTGAACCATCCTTGCATCCCTGGGATGAATCCAGCTTGGTCAGGTGTATGATCTTTTTGACGATTGTATTCTGTTTGCCAGTATCTTGTTGAGGATTTTTGCATCGATGTTCATTAGGGAGATTGGCCTATAGTTCACTTTTTTGGTCTTTCTCTGCTTTTGGAATCAAGGTAATGGTTGCTTCCAGAAATGAATTTGGGAGTACTGCTTCCCTTTTAATTTCATTAAAGAGTTTGAGAAATAGTGGTGCTTACTCTTCTTTAAAAGTTTTGAGGAATTCAACAGTAAAGCTATCAGTACCAGGGCTTTTCTTTGTTGGTAGGTTTTTTAATTACATTTTAAATTTCACAGATTGATATTGGAGTGTTTAACATTTCTATATCTTCTTTATTCAGCTCATATGTGTTTAGAGATTATCCATTTCTTCTAATGTTTTCCATTTATTGAAGTACAAATTTTCAAAGTAGGTGTTTTTTATCCTCTGGACTTCCTCTGGGTTGATGGTAATTTCCCCCTTTTCATTCCTAGTAGCATGGATGTGAGCCTTTTTCTTCTTTTGTTTGATAAGGTTGGCTAAGGGTCTGTCAATTTTTTTTATCCTTTCAAAGAACCAGCTCTTTGATTCTTTGATTTTTTTGTATGGTTCTCTTAGTCTCCATTGTATTAATTTCTTCTCTGGTCCTTATAATTTCTTGCCTAGTACAAACTTTGGGTTTGTCTTGCTCCTCTTTTTCTAGTAGCTTGAGGTTTAGCATTAGACTGTTTATTTGAGCTTGCCCTGTTTTCCGGGTGTAGGCATTCACTACTGTGAATTTTCCTCATAGAACTGCTTTTGTTGTGTACTGTAAATTCCTATATGTTGTACTGGGGTTACTGTTTAATTGTAAAAACTGTTTAATTTCTGCTGTGACCCATTGGTTGGTCAACAGAGTGTTGTTCAGTTTCCATGTGTTTGTGAGGATCCTGGAATTTCTTTTGCTATTCAACTCCAATTTCAAGGCACAATGATCTGAAAGTGTACAGCGGATAACTTCGGCTCCTTTATATTTACTTAAATCTATTCTATGAACTAACACATGGTCTGTTTTGGACACTGATCCATGAACAGCTGAGAATGTAAATTCTGATTTTGTAGGGTAAAATACTCTGTAGACATCTATTAAATCCATTTGTTAAAGAATTTGGTTTAGCTCAAGTATTTCCTTATTGATTTTCTGTCTAGTCGATCTGTCTCTTTGTGACAGCAGGATATTGAAGTCCCCTACTATTATTGTATTAGTGTTTATTTGGCTTTTCATGTCCATTAATGTTTGTTTTATATAGTTGGGTACATTAGAATTTGGTGCATAAATATTTAAGATTGTTATTTCTTTCTCTTGGATTGTCCCCTGTATGAGAAGATAGCATCCTTCTTTGTCTCTCTTTATCCATTATGACCTGAAATCTATTTTGTCTGCAAATGAGATAGCCACTCCTGCTTTTTTGTAGTTTGCTGTTGCACAGAAAATTGTTTAGCATTCCTTTACTTTAACTCTATTGTTTTCTTTCTCAACTAGGTGTGTTTCTTGTATGCAGCAGATTGTAGGATCTTGCTTCTTGATCCATTCTGCCAGTCTGTGTCTCCTAATTGGCACATTGAGTTCACTGACATTAATGGTTTTGACTGATATAGACAGATTTAGTGCTGTCATGTTTTTCTGTTTTTGGCTCTCTTATTCTTTGCTTTTGCCCTTTTTCCATCAGCTTCTTCTTCTTCTTTTTTCTTTCTTTTTTTTTTTTGAGACAGGGTCTCGCTTTGGAGTTCAGGCTGGCCCTGAGCTCAGCCACAAACTCACATCACAGCAATCCTCCTGCCTCTGCCTCCTGAGTGCTGGGATTACAGGCATGAGCCACCACACCCGGCTCTGTGGTATGTGGTGCTGATTGCTGTTGGGCATGAGTCTCCACACCCAGTGTTGTATGTGGTTACTGGGGAATCAAACCCAGGTCCTTGCACTTGCAAGACAGGCACCCGGAACCATTGAGCTAGATCCCCAGCCCCCTCTTTAGCTTTATTAATCATATTGTTAACTATGTACAGTATCTCTGTTTTCATCTCCGAGATCAGTTCTGATTTCCATTTTACTACATCTGCCCTGGTTACCATCTCAAAGAGTATTGGTGATTGAGCTTCAGACTTCTCCATTTCCCTTCCCTCTATATTACCTTGGCGTGAAGTCTTTACATTTGAGACTTTGAATTTGTCCTCCTCTCTGAACTTTTGTCACTGCTATTGTTTTTGGCTTTATACCTGCCCAGTTGTGTGTCGATGTTTGTTGCAAGTCTCTTTCTTCCTAATATTTAGGACCCTTAAAATATCAGTATTTCGTGGGTTTTTCTTCTTGGGTCTGCAATGGGCCCTAAACCACCCTAGTTCTGGCATACCAGGGAAGGTACTCAAACAGAACAGTGAGATCACACTGGTTGAAAAGCACTGGGTGGTGGAGGCCTGCAGGCCCCAGCCCCAGATGCGGTGCCTAATTGCGCCGCCTGAGGTTCTGGTGGACTTGGCTCTACCCAGTTTCCTAGAGTGTCCCTGGGCCTCTGCTACGTAGTCAGCGTGGAGGCAGGCAGGCCCCAGCCCTGGGCACTGGTGTCTCCTGGTACCACCTGAGGTTCCAGCAGACTCGACTCTACCCTGTTTCCCTAGAGTGTCCCTGGGCATTCATGGTGGGGTAGTCATGGAGGCCTGAATACAAAATTTTAAATTTTAGTAACTAGAAGAATTAACTAAAGTGTGAAAATTGAGAAGAGAATAGGTTTAGGGGAAAATGAAAATGATAATGAGTTTGGGTTTGGACAGTTGAGTTGAGCTAACAGTATATATCCAGAATACCTACTAATAATAAAGAAATATAGGAACAGAGCTTGATTGAACCTTAGCTCACACTTCTGTTTTTAGTTTCATCCCTTTTTTGGACAGGTGCAAGATAGAACCTACCCGAGCCCCACCAAATATGAAATACAGTGAATAACAACAGATTCTTGAATTATAATTGATAGTGTTCAAATACTGGCTTCTTGGTTACTTATCTTTGTGACCTCTGGCAGGTTGCCTAACTTTTCTGGGTTTTCTCATTTATCAAATGAAGTAGATAATCGTCCCCATATCCATGAGTGCTACTAAGATTACATAGGAAAAAGCACATAAAGATTGAAGAATATTTCCTGGCCTGTAGTAAAGACATGTTAAGTGCAAGTTATCACTGTTATCTAGCATTTGTCTTAGATTTCCCCCATCTGTGTTTAACACAGCTTTGTGCCTGATGTATTATCCATCTTGTTTACTGCGTAGTTCATAGGCTTCCCTGGCTAAACTGAATTTTATAGGATTTGCTGATAGAAATTTTAGGGATTCAAAATAAGCGATCACTTAAAAAATTGGTTATTCTCTGTTGAAAACTTACTGATTAAAATTTCTTTAGCAAATATAATAGCTTTTCCCAGAACCATTCTACCTCTCGTTTGTCTTAGCTTTTCTCTGTGGAATAAATAACATACATAGGAGAACAAGTAAGTTTTATATCTAGAAAAATTTGTTGATAATCATCATGAGTCTACAGAAGGAGGTACTCTGTTTTGTACACAGGTTGATGGCTAGTGACTAAAACTTTACACATTTCTGAAAATGTTTGAATGAGTTTGAACAATGTTAGAAGATTCTCTTATAGAGTTTTATAAGGAAAAAAAGCCCCAAATTGTCAGGAAATAAGGATACCAGTCAGAACCTTATTATTTTCATTGAAGAGATGAGATAATGTCAATGACAGTAGCATATTCAAATAGAGAGAGTCATACACTCAGCGAAAATACAGGGCTGGGATGTCACTAGTAGCAAATGCATGTCCTCAGAGATTAAGGAAAAATTAGTTCATATTTTTTACAAAGATTAAACATGTAACATAGTCTTCAGTATCTGCTTGCCACAGTATTTTTTTCTGAAAACTTGCAGTTGATGTCAGGATTTTGCATCAATACTTGAGGGAAAATTCAGAAAGCTGTAGATTGAAAAATAATAGATACTAATGAAGAAAATCAAGCCTTTGGAAGGTTCAGCAATCAACTCTGGTAACTTACTTTCTTGAGGAACTCTTTTTCTATATATGGTAGCATCTTGTGTTGCAGAATTGGGAGTAGGACCTAAGTAGTTTTAAATGGAACTTTAAAATTAATGCTCTTGAGAACATACGAATTTGGTTGAAAGAGATGACTTTGACTTTACAGAGTTGTCAGTAGTTTGGGCTAGAGCCTAAGATTCTTTTTTTTTTTTGAGACAGGGTCTCGCTTTAGAGTTCAGGCTGGCCCTGAGCTCAGCCACAAACTCACATCACAGCAATCCTCCTGCCTCTGCCTCCCGAGTGCTGGGATTACAGGCATGAGCCACCATGTCTGGCATTGTGGTATGTGGTACTGATTGCTGCTGGGCGTGAGTCTCTACACCTAGTATTGTATGTGGTTAACCCGGGTCCTTGAGCTTGCAAGACAGGTGCCGGAACCACTGAGCTAAATCCCCGGCCCCAGAGCCTAAGATTCTTGAAGGTTTTTTTCCTTACTGCTTTATTCATATATATATAATTCATATATATATATATATATATAATTATAATATAATTAATTATATTATAATTATATATAATGTTTATATATTATAATTATATATATAATATATTATATATAATATAATATATTATATATAATATATATATATAATTATATATAATTCATATATATATAATCTGAAGTTATCCATTGAAGTATAAAAGTAAGTTTTTCACATAGTCACAGAGTTATACATCATCTCTACCAATTTTGGTATATTTTCACCACTACAAAAAAGAAACCTCATACCATATGTAGTAACTCTTTGTTATCTCTCAGTCCTGTCCCCTCTGCCATCTCCTTCATGAACCTAATCAACTAAGAATCTACTTTTTGTCTCAATACATTCACCTAATCTGGATATTTCATATGAATGGAATCCTATAATATGTGGCTTTTATGTTTGAGTTCATTTACTTAGCATAAGATTATCAGGATTCATCTGTGTAGTATGTATCAGTTCTTCATTCCCTGTTACAGCCCAATAATGCTCCATTGTATCATCTTATCAGTTGATAAGTTGCCATCGTATCAGTTGATAGACATTTGAGTTTTTTCCCCTTTTTAGCTATTGTAAATAATGCTTCTGTGAACATTAGTGTATGAGTTTTTGTGTGAATGTGTATTTTCGTTTCTCTTGAGTGTATACCTAGGAATAGAATTATGGGGTCATATCATATATGTAGATTTAACTTTTTGAAGAATTGCCAGATATTTTCCAGATGACTACATCACTTTGTATTTCTACAAAAAGCATATAAGCCTTAGTTTCTCCATACACTCTTCAAGACTTGTTACTATTTTGAATGTTCTTTTAGGCATCTTAGTGAATGTGAAGTTGTATCTTTTTATTTCACTTGGCATTTTTCTAATGACTGCTAATTTTCCCCACCCCCCAGTACTGGAGATTGAACCTATGGCCTTTAAACAGAGCTGCATTCCCAGTTTCTGATCCCTTTGAATAATGTGTCATTTCAAGACAGTCTCATTAATTCACTAAGTAACCCAGACAGGGTTTGAATTTCTGGTCCTCCTGCCTCAGCCTTCCAGAGTGCTGGGATTAATAATCTTTTCTTGTGCTTATTGGACAGTTGTATGTTGTTGAGAATGCCTGTTCAAATCTGTTTCCCATTTTTCAATTGAGTTGTCTTTTTTGTTTTTATTTGTTTGCTTATTTTTTGTTTTTGTCTTTTGAGATAGGGTCTTGCTTTGTAGTTTAGGCTGACCTCACTATGTAGCCCAGGTGAGCCTCGAACTCACAGCAGTCCTCCTGCCTCTGCCTCCCAAGTGCTGGTATTACAGGTATGAGCCACTGTGCCCGGCACTGTGGTATGTGGTACTGATTGCTGATGGGCATGAGTCTGGGTTTACTGGGGCGTGGTTACTGGGGACTGAACTCAGGACCTGGGGTTGCAAGACAGACGCTGGAACCACTGAGCTAAATCCCTGGCTCAAGTTGTCTTTTTATTGTTAAATCTTGAGTTATTTGTGTATTCTAGGTACCAATCCTTTATCAGATATCTGGTCTATAAATATTTTCTCCAATATAAATTGTTAGTTCACTTTCTTGATGTTATCTTTGAAGTATAAAACTTTTAAATTTGATGCAGTTTAATGAATTATATTTTCTTTTATCATTTATGCTTTTGGTAATGATTCTTTTCATATTTGCTTGTTTTTCTTTTCTTTTTCTTTCTCAGTACCAAGGATCAAACTTGGGCCCTTGTGCTTACAGTGTGGTGTAGTACCACTGAGCTAAATCCCTGGCCCCTAAAGTTTTTTTTTTTTTTTAATAAGATTTTCTTAAATCAAAGCTACGTACTGAATTAACTCCAGGAAATTGTGAATTTAAACATACTAATAAAAAGAAGGACATATCATGGTCTACCAATGTTATTATTGCTTAGTGTATATTTTAACATTGTGCAAATTTCAAAATGTAATTTTCTTGCTGTGTCCTTTCAGCTGATTTGAATTCTTAAAATTTGTAGCCTTTACAGAAGAAAGGAATTTTCTTGTGGGAAGATAGGATACTACTGTCATTTCTAGCAATAGCATTCATGCTTTTGACATGTAAATACAGTCATGCTTTCTGCATTATGAATGTAAATGTAAACTCATAAATGTTTTGTATTAGTTTTATTTATTTATTTATTTATTTGGTACTGGGGATCAAACTCAGGATCTTGTGCTTGGAAGGCAAGTACCAGAACCACTGAGCTAAATCCTTGGCTGATATTAGTTTTACTTTAACAAATTATTTCTGAGAACACCTGGTCTGAGTAGATTGCTTTGTTAACTTTTTTGGGCTCTGCTTTTTTTAGTGCATAGTTGTGGTAGTGTGTCTAAGGCGTGCTAGAATCTTGGTCTTTGAAAAAAAAATATTTGCTGTCTTTAGCTTTCAGAACAGTTACTTTGCATTGGTTTCTTCTCTCTAAAGAAGGACATCTTCCTTCCTGTGCATCAGTGATCCAACTGAGCAGTTTTGCCAGATGGAGAAGAGGAAACATGAAAAAGTCATGTGAGTTTATAAGCACTACTGATCAATGAGGCCTGAACACGGGTCTGATGTGTTACCTATTTGTTACAGTCTACCTTTGACAACTAAGTACAAGAGCTGGGAGTAAGCACATGGAAACATTTGTGTTGGTTGACATTCCTGCTTTGCCCAGTTACACAGTCATTTTCCCTAGTAATTCATGTTTATTTTTTAAATGTTTTGTTCTTATTGTTATTTTTAATAAAAATATTGGTTTGTGATATCATGAGGCAAATGAAGTGGGGCAGGAATGACTACTATAGAAGCATTGATCTAAGATCAGAGAGAAAATTATCACAATTTTCCCACAACTATTAACTTATTATTTTAGGGCTTTTTTTTCCTCCTCCTCCTCTCTTTGATTTCCGTATCTCTTTCTGTATCTCCCTCTGAGTCAGTTATGTTTTAATTTAAACACTAGATTTTTCACTGTGGAGACACTTTAGGGAGTCGAATTCCACATTTCTTGTCAAATACACTCTCAGGTTCCTATGTCATATTCACATATTTAATTATAGTTTCCACTTGAAAGTCAAGCCATGGAGCAGTCTCAGAGCTTTTCATTCAGAGTAGCTAGAGAAAGGGTAATGATATTTGAATGTCATCTAGTTCCCTTTCATGCCTAAAAAGATGTATATAGTGGCGTACTTAAAGACTATCAGAAAAGTAATTTCATCTCAGAGGTGTGCATTTGCTTCATTTTGTATAAATGTCTCTAAGAGCTCCTCCTCACTTTTTAATGCCACCTGTGAGCTGCTCTATTTTGAATGTGCTCGTCACTTTAACACTGAAGCAGGTTAGTAAAAGTAACACTTTAATATAAAGAAGTAGTAAAATGTCAATGTGGAGAAAAGAGATACACATTTATTTCTTTGATTTTTATAGAACTTACTATAGTATTGATATCCTGGTATCTATGTTCTGGATATATGTGTGTATGTATATATGTGTATGTTTATATATGTATGTATATGTATATATGTATATCTATATATATATATAGATATATATGCTATAAACCCCTAATATGCTTAGAATGGGATTGCTTTGCTAAAAGAAAATAGACCTTGGAGGAAGTGAGGAATTGATTATGTTTTAATCATAATCAAGTGCTAGATTGGATAAAAATTTAATTCAAAAGATTTTACTGTCAGTTATGTTAGACTATGAGAGTAAAATGATTAATAAGATAGGGCAGTGCCTTAAACATTATATATTAGTAGAAGAAAGAGATATAAATATCAGCTTGAGGCAGTTTGGTGCAATCATTATTACGAAAGACATAGATGCAGAAAAAAGATAGTAATTCAGATCGGAGTGGAGACAGACTTGATGGTGGAGATGTTTGAGCTAGGTCTGGGAGAATAAGGCTTCTGATGTAGGGACCATGCAGTAATAGGGTTTCAAGATTCATGAAATAACCTGGTAAAAGGATGTATTAGTCAGGACTCTTCCAACTCATGGGACAAGGCGGAAAAAACACCCAGTTTAAACCAATGTAAGTAAAAGTTAAAAAGGGAAATCATTGGCCCACTTGAGAGAGAAGTGTGGAGATGGCATCTTGCGTTGTACTCATGTAGGTCAGGTGTCTGCTTGGACTGAAGTGAGGATTCTCCCTCACATCCTACTTTTCTGTAAGCTTCTTCCCATGAGCCATTGGGTCTATAGGATTGCTGTGGCATCCATAGTTTGTGCCAGCCACCAGCAGCTTCAGGGGTATTTTATAGCAATTCTCAGTTTAGCAACCCCGTGGAAACAGATTTCTCAGTAGTTACAGCAGAAGTCCTTGGCTTCGGTCCTGTGCTCGTTCTAAATCAGGCACTTTGGGGTTGTATGTGTTGCCCCTAGTGGCTTGGCCTGGATCAGTACCTGTAAGAGTGCAAAGGTGGGGACAGTTTCATGCTTATCTTAACCACAGGGGGACTGGGGACAGTGCCATTCCCTAAAGGAAAACTGAGGTACTCTTAAAGAACAGGAAATTGAGAGAAGACAAAACTAGATATTCATTACTAAGCACGATATCTGAGCGACTAAGCTTTAGATTTTATAAAAAGGCCATTTAGAGAGAGGAGAAAAATAAATGACTGAGGTAGACAGCATTCTTAGATACACAGCCAGCAATGGATATTTCAAGCTCATTAGAGGAGAATAAAGTCTGTATGGCAATGAGTTAAAATCATAATTGAGCATGTTAGATTTTGTATTTATTTATAGAAAGCCAGAGGGCCCCCCCCCCCAAAAAAAAAGTTGAGGCTAACAACTAATAAAGACTGGCTTGTTTATTTATGTTGGGAGATTGAATCCAGGGCCTTATGCATATGAGACAAGTTCTTCATCACCGAGTCACATCCTCAGACATATTTTTATTAAATCTTCATATTATAGGGCTGATTTTCAAATAACTAAAAGTTTTTGGTTTTTAAATTTGAGTTGTTTGCTATTTGGCTATCATATTCATTACTCAGAATTTATCCCTGTCAGTGTGTAGGTACAAAAGATTAAATAGATACACTAGCTGTTTTTGCTATAAACCCCTAATATGCTTAGAATGGGATTGCTTTGCTAAAAGAAAGTAGACCTTTGAGGAAGTGAGGAATTGATTTATGTTTTATGTAAAGATTAAATAAATAAACTAGTTGTTTTTGGTTTTTGTCACTGATGTGAAAATGTAGAATTGTATATACTATAAATAAATAAAATTAGATTTCTATATTGTTTGAATATAATTTTTCTTGAACAGACCTGCTTTTTATTTTTATTGTTGTTTCTAATCTGTATTGTTTAATAAAAATCAATTGAGACAGGTCACAAAGATAGACATATTATATAAGGTTTAAAAAATGAGTGTGTGGGAGGGAATCAAGGACATAGAGAAAGAATATAGTAAAACAGTAAAGCCAGAATTAACAGATGTATCTGAAGTTCTCTCACTTTTGCTGGAGATCAACTATTTGACCCTGAGCCTTCTATAAGCCAGTGCAAAAATGGAAAACTGATTAAGCATAAGATTTATAGTGCTCTTATTTTTTTAAAAATTGAAATCTTTATTGGTACATTACATGTATACATCATGATTGCATTCAACAGTGAGAATTTGTACCAGTATATGACACAACTTAATTCTCATTTTTTTCCCATAGCCCTACCAATCCAAAATATATTAAGTACTAAAGAGAGCTTCAGCTCTTAGTAATATCAGGATCTAGTGAAATTTCATTTAAAGCAGAACATAAAAGATGTCATATGAGGATATCTTGAGAGATTTTTGGTAAATAAAACTCTTAAAAGTAAATTCAGTAATGCTCTGAGTTCTTCAAAGATTCGTTAATGTAGAATGTAGCATAATGGCTACAACTGCATTGGTGGCACAGAATAACAGAGCAGATCAGAGGTTGAAATCAGTGGTCCATGGGGCAGATTTGACCTGTTGCTATTTTTAGATTTTTTTTTTTTTTTTTTTTTTAGGTTTTTTGAGACAGGGTCTCGCTTTGTGGTTCAGGCTGGCCCTGAGCTCAGCCTCAAACTCACATCACAGCAATCCTCCTGCCTCTGCCTCCCGAGTGCTGGGATTACAGGCTTGAGCCACCACGCCCGGCACTGTGGTATGTGGTGCTGGTTGCTGCTGGGTGGGAGTCTCCATGCCCAGTATGGTATGTGGTTACCAGGGATCAAACCCGGGTTCTTGAGCTTGCAAGACAGGTGCCGGAACCACTGAGCTAACTCCCCGGCACTCTACAGGTTGTTTTTTTTTTTTTTAATTGAAAGATAGATGTAACCATTTGTTTACTCACTGTTTGTGGCTACTTTCTTGTTACAACAGCAGTAAGTATGGTACTGTGGTGTTTAGGTAACTAATGGATGGACCAAACATATAACAGTGGTCCTGTAAGATTATGTCTTCCTCTCTTATTGTAGTTTACTTAGCTTAAGTACACTCTATTATATTTGCACAACAATGGGATTGGAATTGTGTAAGGAGTCATTTCTCAGAGAGTATCCCCACCAGTAAGCAATACCCAGCTGTTATTGGGACAGAGACCTCATGTCCCACAAAGCCTACTTTATTTTCTATTTGACCCTTCACTGAAAAGATTTGCCAACCTCTGGTCTAGATATATAACTTGCTGATTGTTTTGCTTAAAATTAAGACAACGTGTCAAGTGTCTAGAACAGCAGTGTCACACTAGTAGGCCAAGTTTTAGATTTGGCCTATAGATTTTGTCTGGCCAAATCAGTATTTTTTTTTTTAAATTTCTGTGAATACAGACAAATTTATATTTCTTTCTTCACTGGAAAACAAATGGATGAAATGGCAATACAGACTTTATGTAGTGTTTGTTTTCCACTTTAAATGCACGATTTTTTTTTCCAGTTTATATTTCACACTATTCTACTCCTTGGTTTTCCAAATAATTTTTTTTGACCCCTGAATTAGAAAAATACTTGAGCTGCATATGTAATAATTTAGCTGTGTTCAAATATATTATTTCTTACAATTAGACTGGGCAGCAGAGAAATTTAGAATATATTCTCTGAATATTTCTTGCAAGTAAAACATGTTTTTAGTTAGTAGAATTAGAGGGGAAGTTGATATTTTTTAAGAAGGTAAAGAACTTTGTAAAGATTTTGACCATTTGGAAAACCAACACACCTGTGTGTGAAAGTGGTTTAAGAGGTTTGGCCTGGATGGAGGCAAGCTAAGCTTTCCTCAGAAATAATCTCTAGTTCTATCCCAACAAAAACAAAAATGAGTAGTTGAGAACTGAATAATGCATTTCTTATTCATGGCTTGTCAGCTGTCATATTCAACAGAACTGTTAATATAAATAAAGAACAAAAGTTGAACAAGAAAATATCAGTTTAAGCAAGTAGTGATAAGGGTTGTGGGGAATGAGTCAGACAAAACTTTGTTATGGGAGAAGAGCTAGAAATGGAGAAAAAAAGAAAAATGAGGGCGTGGTACTCTTCTGGGGAGCATAGGTCTGAAAAGGACCCAACCCAACTTCACTGACGGACTTGACGGGTGGGGACATGGGAGAGTGAGAGTTAAGGACCTAGAGGAATTATGCAAAAGAACCAGTGGTAGAGTTCACTATTGTGTCTGACTCTTAGGTTCTTTTCTTGAAGAAGTGATACCTTCTGTAAAGAAAAAGAAAAGTGGCAAGAAAGATCAAATATTTTGAATTTGAAGAGTATTGAGAAAATAAGTCAAAGCTATTTGAGAGGGAGTGTGAGATAGGGAATAGAGATATGGTGAGTCACGGATTTATTTGCCTAAACATGTTGAATGTCAGACAAAGATAAGACTTGCCAGAGATTGTAGAAGGAGATGGATTAGGCTGTTCACAGTAGAGACATCTGCCCTAACTTTTCTTACAGGTGAACCAGGAAAATCACTGCTTTTGTTTCTAACCATATGATTCTAATTTCCAGAATTTTAGAAGCCATTAATTACTTTCACTTAGTCTGATTATGTAGTCAGCTTGGTAGTTTTCCTTGGCATGCATGAAAGCATTGTCTTAGGCTTTCTTTTCTCTTTTTGCTTTTCTTTTTATTGTCTGTTTTCTTCTTTGTAATTCAGATACTGCATTATCTCACTGTTTTGCTCTAGCATCTTAAATATTATGCTAAAAAATATTCATGGTAGACAAAATATATTTCTGATGTCTGCATACTATATTTTTGGGTGCTTTAAAGCAGATAAGCTTTGTTTTTCATCAGTGCAAGGATAAGTGCACAGATATTGTGTCATAAATTCCTTAGTTTAATCCTGGTTTGACACTCTCACTTTGGAAAAAGTATTTCTCTTTAAGCTTTAGTCTCTTAACTTTTTAAAATAGGGATAATTATAGTATTTTGTAAGATTGTAGGAGGGATAAGTGCCTGGCACTTAGGATAAGCACAGTGTTAGCTATAATAATGTCAGAAGACGAGTGACCAAGGGATTGGATGTTTAACTTGACTTTAGGGCATATTTTCCCTGGACTTTTAACTCATATTTGAATATTGATAGTGGAAGTTGTGTTGGACAGCCTTGCATTGAATTCTATAATATTGTAAATAGTTAAAAGATAACTTGATAATGCTATAGTTATTATACAATTCAACTTTTTACTGTAGCTATGAAAGAGACGCCCATATGGTGGTTCATATGTGTCATAGCCAATGTTAAATTTCAGTTAACTTTTTTGAGGAGGAGTGAATTATCAAGCAGTAGAAAAATAATGAAAGAGTAGCATATGAATTTTATGAAAATGAGCTTTAAGCTTGAAAGCTATAAACTGGATTGTTATGTTAGAAAAAGGCTAATGGAATAAAAATGTGAAAAATCTTCATAATCATAATGGTGCCATTTTTTGGTTGGGTCTTTGATGATCAAAAAAAACCAAGGTACATAGTTACTATGGAGCTAAACAAATTTATAAATCACATTACTATATATAGTAAATGTACTAGGAGATAGCTTTAATATCTTTGTTCACTAACTTGTTAGTGGATCCTGTTTTATAAAAGAAAGAATTGCTTTTTATGACAGTCATGTTTTATTATGAAAATCAAGTTCTTAAATATTCAGTTTTTAGAAAAAACTTATTTTATGACTATATGTTTTATAATTAAAATCTTAATCTTATTGCTTTGACTTTTATCTACTGGATTCTACTACTGGTATCTGCAGTTTTCTTTTAGATGATAAACGTATCTTAGACTTAAGCATTATTTTCTATATACACACTGTTTAGATTCTGTGTAAAAGTATCATTAATTTAAAATTATTCCACAATATATTTTTTAGTACTGTTTTGCTACTCATTGAACTTTAATAAAGTGTTGATTATCAGGAACTGTTTTCTCTCTGTTGACATCTTAAATCCTTTATGCCTTTTCTACTAATATTCATTAAAATATATTTTAATGTATTATAGTGAATGTTTATGAATATAGAAGCCTATTGACCTCTATGAATATAGACATGTATGTGAATTAGCTGTATTCCTCGGAGACTACAAAAACAATGCTAGCTTTTTGCTTGGGTTGAACAGTTATTTATGCCCAGATTATGGTAGAGGAAAAGTATTAAGAAGCCAAAATGTTTTGTCAGTCTTACTGTTTATAACTGTTTCAGACAGCTATTTGAAGTATACATGTATAATTTTTGATACATAAGAAAAAGAGAGATTTAGTTTAGGTAAGGCACATCCTTTCCAATTAATTTTTCCATCACTATGGCTGTCAGTGCCACAACAGGGATTCAGAGTGTTGAATATCTCCTGGTAGCTGTACATTTCCTGTGCTTCTGTAACATGCTAGAAAATGTACAGTATTAGAAAGGTTTCAGCTACTATTGATCAAATGAATATATATTTGTGATTTGACTAATACTTTTCTAGAAGCTTTACATTTTAAATTCAATCCAAGCTTTTATTTTAAAAAGACTAACCACAAAATTTTTACCTTATCAAAGTAATGAAGTCTAATTGATCTGTCACTGATTGGTGCTTGAGACAAAATCTAAAAGCCATCTGTCAGTGTAATTGCTCATATATTAAGGCACCAACACACATTTATATTGTAAAATTATACTGTATATTCTGAGGGTTTAAAAAGTCAACAGTTTGAATTTTGTGTATTTAATATCCTCATGTTCTTAATTTTCTTATCTCAATAGCTGGTGTATTAAAGCTAGTGTAATGCAGAACAGCTGTATATATTCACAAGTGACGATAGGCCACAGGAAAGTGGGAATAAGCAAAAAAATTTCCTTAGTTTAAGCTTTGCCAATTGCTGTAGAGCCATTTTAAATTTCAAAAGTACAACTAAAATAATTTGTTATACTTACATATATTAACTATATATGCTTTGAATTTGAACGTGTTTTGAGATGTTCTTTTCTATTTCTTTACTATTAGCACAAAATGGGAAATGCCTTTTTTGTGAAAGAAAACTTGAATAAAGTATTTTTTATAAATCATATAAGTCAGTTATTAAATTACATCTTTATATGCAACTATTATCTAGCCATAATTCTCCTTTTGGAAAATATGCAGAATTTTAACAAATGCTGTCATTGAATACAAAACAAAAGGAAAGAGAGAAAAGAAAAGATATCTTCTCCCTTCCCCCGCAACAGAGCTATACACAAGTGCTTTAATATTTATTGTGTGTGGATCTTATGCAGTTGAATCAAGAAATCAAGTACTTTGCTATGGCCTGTGATAAAAAATGAAACTGTGTTCTATTTTTTACCATATTTTATCATTCCTCACTAATGTTGGGACTATTTAATTCTTGAAAATTTCACTGGCGTGGTATTTAGAATCTGTTATTAGGGTGTCATAGGAAGGATGTAGTGAGCTGGTGGTAATTGATTTATCCCCATCATACTGAACCTCCCGCTCTTCTTCCACTTTGTCCTCCCTTGGGCAATAATCACAGGGTCGAGCTGCCAATCTGTAGACTTAATTTTTTCCAGCAGTACCATCTGGCTCCTTGGCACCAGAAGTTATATTGGTTCTTTGTGGTCGCTACTGAATTTGTCATATTGTTAGACAGCTTATAGGATGCTTCTTGCTATTCAATTCTAATTTTATTTCAACTAATTATTGATTATTATTTAGGGATTCTTTTTTGGTTTCCGAGTACATAGGAAGATTTTATTGTGCGAAGTATAGAATGCACATAAACAAATCCTGTGTGCCAGCCTAGAGGTTCGCTTCCCTATATTGTATCCTGTCTATTTCTTTAGTAGCTCTCCCTTTGAAGAGAGATTAACTTATAGTTAATTGTAGAGATTTTCTGTTTCATTCTGTTTTAAAATTATTTGAGTGTGTGTTTAAAACCTTGTTACAACTGCCATCCTGTCCCAATTATGAATATCTGGAAATCTCCATCAGTGGCAAAGATGAAGTCTTAACGTCCAGAAATACTTTATTTCTTTTAAAAAAAATGTTCACCTGTGTATACCTTGTGTTTTATTTTGCAGTTGAGCTGGTTTTACAGCCAGGTCTAGTAACACAATTATTTTCAGAATAATTGTGAAAAGTTCATCTAAGTTTTGGTGATTAAAAATTGCCAAGCCCATATTTCTATAAATGTAAGCAGTTTTTTCATACAGTAAACTAGAGGCTCTTGCTGAAAGCAAAAATTATTTGGCTCATTTGTTTTAAAAGTAAATATAAAAATAGTTTCTTAAATTCTTAAAGAATGCATATAAATTATATTATTTTGATAAGTACTTTATCATATTTGATAGAATTTTAGTGGAACAGGATAGATATATCTTATAGAAACTTTTAGAAATGTTTATTTATATGAGTGTTTCTTCTAAGTTTAAAATTTTAATTAGATGCTTATAATCTGAGCTGCATGATAGCAGTTTTACTATATTGAGGTATTAGAAATATTTTCTTGGACTCCTATTTTTGTGAACATGAAGATATTTAGAAATTTTAGGCTTATTTTAATACCACCATATTAGAAACCTACTAATAATATTGCAGAACATTTTCAGAATGTTACATAAGATATACAGCTGAATTAATATAATTTGGCTGAGATATGTTAAAATCCAGCTGCTTATAATTTCTTGGTTTTAAGTATATAAGGAAAAAGAGCTATAAATGTCACTCTGTAATAAGAGCTAAATCAGATGTCAGTGAAATGATTCATGTGCTAACTGAAATAGTTAACATGCATTTTATTCTACTGTCTGGCAGGAGAAGGTGGGCTATAGAAAAATGAATTCTTCACTAAATAATTCACAACAATTATCAAATTTTAATAACTTGAGCTAGGAAGGCATACATATGATTCATGTTCTCACAATCACCTATATTAGAGATTGATTGTGCTTTCTTTAAACAAAAATGCACTCATAAATGTTTTTAATTGGTAAATCATGATTATTTTTATACTTATAGAGCATTATCATTTGATCAGTTTTGGGCTATAACTTAATATGAAGCTTAAATATCACAGCTAATCTGTTGTCTCAAATGCCAGCTCATTAGAATTTGCCCCTAATATAAAAAAATGCCCTGAATTTTTGTTGGCTTTATCTTAACTCAAATATGTAAAGGGGACAGTAGAACATTTTTCTTTGGAATCACAGAGAGTTCAGTGACCTTTCTGTGGCAAATTATGTAGAAAGAAAATATTTATATTCATTTAAAATAACCTCCGTGAAGAAATAGTCTCATTACCCTGTTTGATCAATTTCTTGTAGCCTGAGCATAGCATGCTGCTACTGCCATTGGCTGATGGACTACGCTGAGCGGTGGCTAATGGCAGTGGTGCTCATCAGGAAGGGTTCAGCCAGCGGTCAGCAGCAAATAATTCAAGACTGTTTCTAAGTTTGTGGCTGGTGGAATTTGCTTCTTGCCCCAAGCCAGCAGCATTGCTGAGCTGGGCTATTTGATTACGAGAGGCATATTTGCCTCTTAGCAACTGCACATTTGCACAACCCATAGTCCTCCACTACTGCCTCCAAAGGTTTTCCTTTTGTGATGGTAGAATAATACTTTATTGTTGATTGACAGACAAAAGAGATTCTAATACAAGGCAAGCTTATAGCCATTTTTGTAGTTGTTGAATTTAAAAATTTTCAGCTACATGTACCATTTTTTTAAAAAGTATACTATAGACATTATCATAGAAATAGACATCAAACCCCAATATGTTAGAATTTTAATGTGCATATTAGCAGAGGTTTGCACAGTCTGAATTCAACTGAGTGCTGTTACTTTATTTATTTATTTTTTTTGCCCATCAGGATCAGTGGTAGAAAATAAATTCTGACCCTGCTATATGTACATACAGTGATGAAGTCTGTGTGCCTTCCAACTAGAATTAATGCTATGTAAAATTTAATTAATACTGTTGAAAGAAAACTTGATGTTAGTAGAGTTTCTATACAAGCTTTTCACATTTAAGAACTAATTTTTATATAAGAAGTTAAATTTGGGCTTCTGAACACATTGCCAGTATAGAATTTGGAACACGATTCTCACAGTAATGAATCCGCAGAAGAAAGTTTGTGTCTTTAGCAGGAGACAAAGGTATTTATAACCAGCAGTTAGGAAACAACCAAGAAAAGATAAATTTAGGAAGGACAGTCTAAGTTTTATGATCCTGGGAAACCAGGACTGGAAAAAAGTTTTCTTAAAAACATGGTTTTATGGCTTTTCTCACTCACATTAAATGCTTAGGACTTGAGTTATGAGATTTTTAAAGGAAGATAGTATAAAAGTGTTAGGACCATAAGTGATATTAATCTTACTCTTGCACTGTTTTTGAGAATTGGTTTTTAGAAAAAATATATCTACTGTACCTTAAAGGAATAGTGCAAACACTATTTCAGCCCTTGTATTTTGATATACGTAATTTAAATCTGTTATTTTGTATAACTTCTTGACTTAATTCTTAGTAAAATGAAATTGCATGTGTAAGTTAAATATAAGTTTAACTTTAATATTCCTTTGTGATGTTATATTTAGAGCATATAATTTCCTACTTAAAGAATATTTGTTCCATTTTTGTCTCTTAAAATCCATGAAAGATACGGAAGTTATTATAATTTCAAATGAACAACAGAAAAAGCATTGGTGTGAGTTTTCCATTTAGCAAATCTTGCAGTGTATTTTGGGACTTAGGGAAAGTTAAAGCAAGTGCAGACATTAACATAGACATTAAGTGTGTATGGGCAAATATTCTCATTTCCCAATAAAAGGACCTTTGGGCATATCAGTATGCATAATATGACCATCACCATATTTATTTACTAAAAAATAGCCACTTTAGTAGCAGCAGAAAGTTCAAAAATGGAAAAAGTGTGAGTTTGAGTGATTTGGTATTGCAAGGCAGTATTAAGGCCCATCGTATCAAGCAGCTGTCCCTTTGCAATTTCGGTTAACGTATTTGAAATAATTCCTTTAAAAACAAATTGGAGCTCTAGAAAGAAATGGAAAATACTTTAAGAATGGCTTTTAATTGTTTAAAAATTAACATGCCTACAAGTAAATTACCAAAGTTAGGATGTAAGTTTGATGTTATATAAATTAAGATTATAGCTTTTTGCTGACATTTTATTTATAAGGTAAATCATGGGAGTGTGATGTAATAAGGAAAATGTTCTTTAAATTAGTAAAGTCTTGCAAATAGTTGCAAAAATGGCATTTAAGAACTCTAATCTACTACATTAAAATTACTTGTATTTGTCTATATCATTACATAGCATTTATTGTTAAGTGCCCTTTCCTCCTTTTTTTAATAGACTCATAATTTCTTTTTGGGAGGAGAGTATACAGCAAAAGGGAGCTTCTTAGCAGGACTTTGTAACAATTGTCCCCTGCAGATAGATGGATCTATTTTATTATTAACTAGGTTCTTCCCTCTATTTTTATTATAAATATAAAAAATACAAAGAAATGTACAAAGTGTGACAAACATTTTCAACTCATTTTAAATACAGGTTCATTTGGTAAGGGAAAAGAGGCACAGGGCCCTGCAGAGGTTTCTTTGTATTCTTTCTAGATAGGGAGGGATAGGAATAAGGAAAGGAGCAAGGTGGGAGCGAAGGGAGACGGATTTTGTTATCTACTCACCAGAAATTTAAATGCTCTGTAGGTCTTTCAAGTCCTACCAGTGGTAAATAAGTCACAGTGAACTTCAGTGGATGCATGATGACTTACTGTTTTATTATTAAAGAAACTACAGTCCAGAGAGATTTGGTGATTAGACCATAGCCAGACACACAACAAGTAACGGTGGAGCTAAGGTAGACGTCCAGGTCTGTTTTTCTCCAAAGTCTGTGATCTTTCTCCTGTAATAGACTGATACCTGTCTTGGAGTAGAGTTCATTATGGATGGCTAAACCAAATAGTTTAACATACGTGTTACCGTGCATATGATTATCAAAGTTGTTTGTGATGAGAACCCTTAAAATTAGTCCTCTTAGCAATTTTCAAATGGATGACACATTGTTATTAACTAGTCACCATAATGTACAATAGATCCTTGAATTTGAGTATTCTTCCCAACTGAAATTCTTTGTCCTGTAAACCAACATTTTCTCAGTTCCCCAACCGTAGCCTCTACTAGCCACCATTTTACTCTCTGCTTCTATGATTTCAGCTGTGTGTGTGTGTGTGTGTGTGTGTGTGTGTGTGTTTTATAGGGACTGAACCCAGGGGTCTGCTCGTCGTAGACAGGTGCTTTATTACTGACCTGAATCCCAAGCATTTTGTTTTGAGATAGTTTTGTTAAATTGTTTAGTATATCCTTGAACTTATGGTCCTCATGCTTCATCCTCCCAAGTAACTGGGATTACAGGCATACCTCACCACATGCAGCCAAGTTTGACTTTGTAATGCTTCATATACATGAGATCATGCAATATTTACCTTTTTTTTTTTTTTTTTTTTTTTTTTTTGTACCAGATATCAAATCATGACCTTGTGGTTGTAAGGCAGATGCTGAAACCACTGAACTAAATCTTTGGCCCAGTATTTATCTTTCTGTGCCTGACTTATTTCACCTACCATAATGTCTTTTCAGTTTATTTGTATTACAATGAAAATTATCTTTTTGAGGGTTGAATAGTGCTCCACTGAATAGATGTACCACATTTTCTGTATCCATGGCCTTTGATTTCTTGTCGTGTCTGTTGTGAATAGTGCCACAGTGAACATGGAAGTATAGATATCTCTTTGACATATGATTTAATAACTTTATGAATATACTTACCAGTGGGATTTCTGGGTCCTATGGTAGTTCTATTTTTAATTTTTGAAGAATATCCATATTCTTTTTCCATAATAGCTGTACTAATTTTCATTCACACCAACAGTATGGAAGGTCTCCCTTTCCCTATATTCTTTTCAACTTGTTATTTTTCATCTTTGATAATAAACATTCTAGGAGTCGTTAGGACTATCACATTTTTTCTTTTAATTTACATTTCTCTAATGACTAATAAAACAGTTGATTCATACATTTGCTGGCCATTTTTATGCCTTCTTTTGGGAAATGTCTTTTGCCCAGATTTAGTTCCTTTGCCAACATTTTTAACTGGGTTATGTGTTTTCTTATAGTTGAGTTGTTTCTGTGTGATTATGTGTGGATTTATTTCTGGGCTCTCTGCTGTGCTCCATTAGTGTGTATGTCCATTTTATGCTAGTGTTAGGCTGTTTTTATTACTATAACTTTAAAGAAGATTTTCAAATCAGATGGTATAATTCATCTGGCTTTGTTCTTTTTGTACCAAATTCCTTTTTTTTTCTTTTTTAAATTTCAGGTCTTTTATAGTTGCATATGAATTTTAAGATTTTTTTGGATTTCTGTAAAAAAAATCTCATTGGAATTTTGATGAATATTACATTGAATCTATAGAATACTTGGTTAACATAGCCATTATAATATGTATCATAAATATGGGATATCTTTCCATTTATTTTTCTTCTTCAAGTTCTTTGAAAGATTTTTTATTAGTGCATATCTGCAGCACATAATGATTGTACTCATCAGGGGGATGTGTACATGTACATAGCACATTTTAATTCATTTTCTCTTTGCTTTTCCCTTCTTCCAAACCTTCCTCCCATCCCCATTTTATAAAAGATCTATTTCTGTTGAAATATTTTTAGTTTCTAGGGCACAGATCTTTTATGTCTTTGACTAAACATATTCCTGTTTTTTGGAGAAGTTAATTATTAGCATATGGAAATGCTGCTGATATTGCTGTTGATTTTTATATTCTGTAATCTTACGGAATTTGCTCATTAATTCTCATAGGTTTTTTGGGTGGAGTCTGTGGAGCTTTCTTTATACAGATCATATCATTTGGCTGGATAATGAAAGCAAAGCAGGTGATATCACAATCCCAGGCTTGAAACTGTATTATAAAGCTACAGCGATTAAAAGAATGGGTTATGGTCACAGACTGGCAAGTGGATCAGTGGAGCATAATAGAGGAAGTAGAAACAACTGCACGCACATGCAACTATCTGATCTTTGACAAAGGGATCAAAAACATACACTGGAAGAGAGATAGCCTCTTTAACAAATGGTGCTGGGAAAATTGGCTATCCAGATGTAGGAGATTGAGTCTAGACACATATATGTCATCATGTACCAGCTAAAATAAAAATGGCTCAAAAATCTAAATGTTAAAACAGGAACACCCAATGGCTGGAGGATAAAATAGATACAACTGTTGAAGGCATAGATACAGGCAAGGACTTTCCCAACAGAACTCCATTGGCACAAGAAGTAATACAGTGAATCAGCAAACAGGATCAGATCAAATTCACAAGCTTTTGCACAGCAAGCAGCAGAATGAAGAGACAACCTACAGAACAGCAAAAAAAATTTTCCCAGCCATTACTCAGATTGAGGACTAACCATTTAGGATATATATGGAACTAAAGAGAGTTAGACTTACCAATGTAGAAGACTGAGTCAGGGGGCCGGACATTTAACTCAGTGATTCGGGCCCTTGTCTTGCAAGTGCAAGGCCCCGTTTGGGTTTGATTCCCTGGTATCCACATATAATACTGGGCGTGGAGACTCACCCCCACCAGCAATCAGTACCACATACCACAGTGCCGGGCGTGGTGGCTCTGCCTATAATCCTAGCACTCGGGAAGCAGAGGCAGGAAGATTGCTGTGTTGTGAGTTTGAGGCTGAACTCAGGGCCAGCCTGAACTACAAAGCGAGATCCTTTCTCAAAAAAAAAAAAAAAGAAGATTGAGTCAAGAAATGGGTGACCATTTCAGAAGAAGTACAAATGGCCAGTAAATACATGAAAAATAATGGCCAGCATTATGCTTAGTTTGTTGAGCTGTTTGGCTTTTGTAAAGTTCATTTTCTCAGATTACCATTAGCGTACTAATATCCGTAGTAGTGTGTTACTGAGGTTGAAATGAAATAATCTATGCAGATTTTCTTTGTGAATCTGAAAATGTTCTACCACAAGGAATTGTTTCTCTAATTTAATGCATGGTGCATCTAGGGTGTAGATAGTTTGAAAAATTTGAATTCATGGTTTTTGATTTTTGACCATGGGAATAATGTTTGTTTTTTTAGTTCTGGAAGGGACTTAGAAAGTCATTTAGTTAGGACATTACTTCTTCATCTTATAGGTGATCTCTTCATCATAGAATGGTTTGGCAATTTCTCAAAGTCCTATATCTAATGTCACAGTCATTACCAAAAACTACTATTTTTTGAACTTTAATATCAAGCACTGTGCTGGTATTATAACATGTTGGTAGCGGTTGTATTATAGCAGTATGCTGTTAAACAAACTGAGATTTAGGGTGATCTCACAGCTAGGAAGCAGGAGACCCAGGATGCAGACCAAAATCTAACTAGTTATTCTATTCATAGTACAGTATAATCTACCTTCCAAATCTCAGGTCTCAGTCTTCTGATTTCAGTTAGTGAAGCATGACCTCACAACAATCTGTATTTCTTTAATGACTCTATTAGTATTAACAAGTGTAAAGTTTGAATCATTTAAGCAGGTCTTTATTCATCTATTTTTTAAAAATTAATTTTTTCCTAGTTATACCACAGAAAGTAAGGTGATAGAAAATCCTGTTAGTTTTTTCCATTGCAATCATTTTGTAAGAATAGTTAAGAAAATACAGTAGTTGATCCAGATATTAGTAAAATAAAATTCACTGTAAAGCTATTAATTTTTTTCTTTTTTTTAAACGGGGTCTTGATTTTGTAGTTCAGGATGGTCTTGAGCTCAGCCTTGAACTCACAGCAATCCTACTGCCTCTGCCTCCCGAGTGCCGGGATTGCAGGCACTTGGAACCACTGAGCTAAATCGCTGGCCCACACCTATTAAGTTTTTTAAAGAAAGAAAGTAGTGATAACCTGTACAGTGGAGTATTACAAAACTACTCATGTATGTTTTATTTTTCCATAGAATATTTCTTAATGCAGTGTCACTTGCATTGAAGGAGAATTTATACTGTAATATTTTTTTTTTTTTTTTTTTTTTTTTTTTTTTTT
>PVIR01013051.1:0-10259 GCA_004026965.1 Petromus typicus | reverse complement strand
GATTGTTATGTGGTTACCGGGGAATCGAACCCGGGTCCTTGCGCTTGCAAGACAGGCGCCGGAACCACTGAGCTAACTCCCCGGCCCTATACTGTAATATTGCACAATACCTGAAGGAAGTAGCAATGTCAACTTTAAGCTATTCACTGCAGTGAAAGAAACTAGCCAATATAAAATACAAAAAACTTTTATTAAATAAGCATTTAATTGTGGCTGGTTTATTTTTCCAAAGTGACATTTTAATTCGCCCCTTAAAAATACTTAAGTGGAATCTTCCGTAAAGTGTCTTCAGAGGCCTATTCAGTAGGACTGCCTCACTGTGAGATTACTTCTGGTTTTGTTCAGTCTAGGGATTGAACCCAGGAAGTGCTGAGCTATGTCCTCATCCTTTTTTATATTTTTATTTTGAAATAGAATCTTGCCATGTTGCGCAGGCTGGCCTCAGATTTGTAGTCTTCATGTCTCAGCCTTCTGAGTAACTAGGATTACAGAGCATGTGCTGCTGTGCCCAGCTAGTATAATTTATTATGTAATACAATTTTGAGACAAACTAGAAAATATAAGGATATTTAGAATAGACTCTTTAGGAAATATGTTCCCAAATAGATAAAGATACCAATAAGAATTAATGATTATCCTATTAGGGAAATACAAAGTAAGGCAAAACCTTTACCATGGTCATGTGCATTCAAAACTGCAGAACAAAAACCAGCAGTGATATAATATTAGTTTTAACAGGTGTGATGAGACTTTGGCTAGCTATGCCGTATGTATAATTTTTGACATTACACTGAACGCATTGAAGGAATGATAATGGAAAGCAGTGATTTTTGTTAAATGAGAGAAGGAAAAGAATCTACATTAAAGGATAAGGAGAATTAGGGTCATATAATGTTGCAGAAAAAGATATTTTTAACTTAAAATGATAGAAACCGTAGAGATACTACTGAATGTGAGAATAGAAAACATGGTAGAAGCTGATCTCAAAGTATGGAAATTATTTTAATACATTATTGTTAACTGAAGTTGATACTTCATTCAGATTTCTTCAGGGTTTGTGTCTTTTTGTTTTTTGAGACAGGGTCTCACTTTGTGGTTCAGGCTGGCCCTGAGCTCAGCCTCCAACTCACATCACAGCAATCCTCCTGCCTCTGCCTCCCCAGTGCTGGGATTACAGGTGTGAGCAACCATGCCCGGCACTGTGGTGTGTGGTACTGATTGTTGCTGGGCGTGAGTCTCCACACCCAGTATAATATGTGATTACCAGGGGATCAAACCCAGGCCCTTGCGCTTTCAAGACAGGCGCCAGAACCACTGAGCTAAATCCCCAGGCCAGGTTTTATTTTATAAACCGGGTCTCGCTTTTATAGTTTAGGCTGGTCCTGAGCTTACTATGTAGCCCAGGCACGCCTTGAACTCAGCAGTCTTCTTGCATCTGCCTCTCAAGTTCTGGGATTTCAGATGTGAGCCACTAAATTGCCTGGCATTGTGGTGTGTTACTGACTGCTGATGGGCATGAGTCACCATGCCCGGCATGTGGTATGTGGTTACTGGGGATCGAACTCCGGACCTTGTACTTCCAAGGTAGACGCTGGAACCACTAAGCTAAATCCTCAGCCCAAGATTTCGTTAGTTTATATCTGGTGTTCCTTTTTTATTATAGTAGCTCACCCAGGATACCACACTACATTTAGCTATCATCTAACCGAACTAGCTACATGTCGACCTGCTTACCCTTCCTTACCTTGCCTTCCTTACCTAGGCCAGAGTAAAATCTCTGATCTACATTGTCCCCTTACTTCTTCTTCCACTTGACTAACCATACAGTAAGTACTGAGAATTATACCTTTCCAAAAAATGTTGATTAAATTAAACCCAGTACTTACAAAGCTATCAAATTGAAACACTGAAGAGATAAACTTTAAAGTCTGCGTATGAATTTGTCCACCTTTTGATAAAAGACTAAAATATGTAATACTAGAAGGCAGGGGAAGGGGAAAAAATGAGAAGTTGTATCATGTACAAGTACAGATACTCAATGTTGAATGGTGTGTGTGTGTGTGTATATATACCTATACACAATTAAAGTAAAATATGTAATACTTAGATAATTTAATCTTACTAAAAGCTTGACACTTTCTGGGAAAAAGTGATATGACAATATATTCATTGAAAAGAATACATTATTTACTGGAAAGGACCAGCATCCTTCAATTCTTTGTCTTTGATTTTATATAATTACTGAAATGTATCTGTCACAAGTGATAAGGAACCTGTTGTTAGTTGCAAGGATGGAGCAATATGATTCCATAAACTGAAGCAAATACTGGGTCATAAGAGTAATACTGGATTTCTTTGTCTCTTGTCTTGAGGACCTTTAGGACTTTGTTTGTACAGTAAAATCTCTTTATGTGGCACATAAACATTTGGCCATTTATGTTCAACTCTTTTTTGTGTACTCCTTTACTCTTCCCTTCCTCTAGAATTACCGAGACAAATTATTATAGATGAAATATTTACTTTTTTGTTTTCTGTGAGTGAAAATGCAAATTTTACTAGCATCTCACATTAAAAATATAATAGGACATGGATTATACAGTTCCTAAAATAACAGACTTAAAAATTGGGCTGTTTCTGGAAATGAGATCTCAGTTGATTACAGAGCTAGATGAGGTTGGAGAATTTTCAACTTTCCTTTTAATTTGTTATGACTACTAGTAGAAGGACTGCATGAAGCAGCTTCAGATAATGTATTAAACTCTTTACAGCCATTCTCTTACTCTGGTCTTGATTTCTTTTGAGCTGTAATTTCCTAAGGCACACACATTTCCTGAAAGCCAGGCTAATCATTTTTTTAAAGTCTATATCTATTTGCTTTAAAGATTTTGTCAATATTAGCTAGTATAAAACTGGACTCATTGAGTAGTACTCTATACTTCATTCATGTATTTTAAAAAATGAATCTTTTTCTTTTTTGTATGTGAGAGTTGAAAGTGATCTCAGGTTATTTTATAGATGAGGAAACTAAAGTACTGATTTGTTAAGTGACTTGTTTAAGACTAAATAGCCTGTTAACTACAGAAATCTTTCCATAATTTAGATTACACACCTTTGTTTAGGGTTAAGACTTTCATCTCTTGGGCCGGGGATACAGCTCAGTGGTTCCGGCGCCTGTCTTGCAAGCGCAAGGACCCAGCTTCGATCCCCAGTAACCACATAACAATACTGGGCATGGAGACTCACCCCAGCAGCAACCAGTACCACATACCACGGTGCCAGGCGTGGTGGCTCATGCCTGTAATCCCAGCACTGGGGAGGCAGAGGCAGGAGGATTGCTGTGATGTGAGTTGGAGGCTGAGCTCAGGGCCAGCCTGAACCACAAAGCAAGACCCTGTCTCAAAAAACCTTAAAAAAAAAAAAAAAAAAGACTTTATCTCTTGGCTATCTGTTCTAACTTCCTTGCCAGGAAATAGAAGTTTTTGTATTGTTTGATAGAAAGTAATTTTAAAACTCAGAATTATGAAAAAGAGAAGCTTTCCCGAAAAATTTGATGTAAGAAGTTAAGACTTGCCAGTCTTCTCACAGATGGTGCCAGTGCAGTGGTTTCTCTTGTCTGCATACCGAAGGGTGAAAAATTTTTATGTAGGATACTCCTCTTATGATTTCAGTTTTGGTTTCTAGGGCACAAGGTTAAGGAAAAAGCTCGGCGGGATTCCCAACGCTTCTCATCTGGAACAATTAACAGTTTAATTTACAATCAACCTGTTTTAGTCAGGAGAGTTGGCTGTTGTGCCTTTGCCCATTTCACATGCAGAGGTTCAAAGTCAGGTGAATCTAAGCCTGTCCAACCTGGGGAGGGTCATCCTAGACACAGCAGGTGGGGACAGAAATTTAGCATCTCAGAAATGAGACCCTGATGTCTAGCAGATTCTGTGTCACTGCTAATCTGAAGAAGCTAATTGCCATTAGGAAAGAATTGGTTTCTTAAAAGGGAAAAGTCATAGGGGAAACTTCCTAAGGGCTTTATTACATTCTTTTTCATGAAATTATTATGTAATGTATTGATTAATATCTAACCTTAAGAATTTTATGTAGGCATTTCACCATTATAATTTTGAAATAGGGAAAGTCCTTGCAAACATTCTTAGATTACCTTCTGTCTGTCTGCCTTATAAAAGATCCTTCTAGTTAAATGGACCATCCCTCCTTAAATGATGTCATTAGCTCAGATTGAAAAGACATTGCCTGCAGGGAGATCATTTAATTGAGCTAAAGTGCCTTATTTCTGTACATCTTGGAGCAGTTCACTCAGTCTTATCTTCAGATTAGATAATTTATATCATAATTTTTCTCAGCTCTGTAAACGATGAAATGTTAAGGAAAGTAATCTCCCTTTAAGGTATTTTGGGGTTTCATAGTTTTCCAGTTATATCAAACTTAGCATTGATGGTTCTTAAAACATGTACTAAAGTCCTTATTTTTCAGATTAAAAGTATTTTAATTTATTAGACTAAATTACTAATGTCTTTTGGTTACAGTGATCAGTGGCTCCAAAATAAATGTTTTTGAAATGTAGAAATGGACCAACTATTTTTGCTTTTGAGATATTTTCTACTGCCTGTTTGTGTTTAAATCAGGTTTATTTTTGAACTTTTTTTTTTTTTTTTTTTTAAGGTTTTTTGAGACAGGGTCTCGCTTTGTGGTTCAGGCTGGCCCTGAGCTCAGCCTCCAACTCACATCACAATTCTCCTGCCTCTGCCTCCCGAGTGCTGGGATTACAGGCGTGAGCCACCACGCCCGGCACTGTGGTATGTGGTACTGGTTGCTGCTGGGTGTGGATCTCCACACCCAGTATTGTTATGTGGTTACCAGGGAATCGAACCCGGGTCCTTGCGCTTGTAAGACAGGCGTCGGAACCACTGAGCTAACTCCCCGGCCCCCTATTTTTGAACTTTTGACATACATAGTAATCACATTCCTCAAAGGAGGTCATATGTGTACATATTTTTTATCTTTTTTTTTCTCATTTTGCTCCCTTCACTTCAATCTTTATTCCCTTCTCCTTTTACAAAACTTTGCTTCTATTGTTTTCCCTCCGTCCTTTTTATTTTTTATCTCTATTTCCTATCTACCCCCAGCCTTCTTTGTTCCCCTCTCCATTTGAATATCGTCTTCCTATTTCCCAGTATCTATTTGGTCATATTTATCTTTTGGGTTTCTCATATAGGGGAAACAATGCGATATTTAAATGTGTGTGTCCAGTTTTATTTCTCTTAAAATTATGGTCTCAGGGTGTATCCATTTACCTAAAAATGTCTCAAGTTTATTCTTTCTTCTGGCAGAGTACTACTGCATTCTATATAAATTCCATACTTTAGTTATCTGTTGATGGGCATTTAAGTCAGATTTATTGAGGTTTAGTTTATGTACAGTAAAATTCATCCTTTAAATTTTGCTCTTTGGTGAGTTTTGTTAGCTATATCCCTCTGGGTCACCTCTACTACAGTTATATGATTGGAACATTTCCATCACCCAGAAAGTGCTCTGGAGTTCCTTTGCAGTTGAGTCCCCTGCTTCCATTTCCACTCTTTACAACCACTGACTTAATTTTTGCTGCTGTAGTTTTGCCTTTTCCAAATGGCCTCTTAGATAACATATAGTTAGGAAAAGTTAGACATCTTACACTTAGCATGACTCATTTCAGATTTATCCCAGGTGCTGCAGGTATTTATAGTTTACTCCTTTTAATTGTGGAGTCATAAGGAGTCTATTGTATGAATGTAACATAACTTGGGGTTTCATTCACATATTTGGTTGTTCCTTTCAGTTTGACTAATATGAGTAAAACTACTATAAATGTTTGTGTATAAATCGTTTTGAAGGGTTCTATTGTCCTTCCTCTTGGGAGGGTTCTGTTTCATGTAGGGTGTGTATGTGTAACTTCAGAAGAGACTCACCAGCTGTTTTCCATAGTGTGTGTACCACTTTGCATTCCCACCACTTGCTTTGCTCCTTACCCTTTACCAGTGTTTGGCACTGTCCTTTTCATTTTTGTCCTTCACGTAGGCATGCCAGTGTTTGCACTACCTTTCATTTCTACTATGTATTTATCTTTATTTTAACCATTAGATCTTAAAAATTGAAAAACAAACAGTCAAAATATAGAATCTACCTGATTATTAGTTGAGTCTGTTTTAAGTATACTAGATTTGTTTGGTTCATGATTCTAAACTGATTATAATCATTTCAGTTTGGAAAAAAAATTTTTATTGAACTCAGTGTATAATCACTTTTAGAATTATGGGAAAAAGTCATCATCATTAAATAGTCATGTTCCTGAACGTGTTGTAAGCTAATGCTACATGAAGCACATCTGACTCCTCACCTGTTGGATTTTGCCCTGTTATGAAATATTTTATTTAATTTCATTGAAAACTGTTTATGTGCTGAAATTTTTGAAAACTAAGACAATAATTTTTAAAGTCTCAATGTAAGGGTCAAGAATTATACCGCTGCCAGGGGTGGTAGTTCACACTTCTAATTGCAGCACACAGGAGATTGAGGCAGGAGGATTGCCATAAGTTTTGAGGAGACCTTGCCCCAAAAAGAAAAGTTATACCAGTTATGTCTTATGTCTATTTATATTCCTTTAAGAAAGATACTTCACCTTATTTGCCTTGATAGTTCTGTACTTTGAGGTCTGGTATACACAAGCCTTTGCACAATAGTGTTGCTATGTTGAAGGTCTTTATATAATATGATCACCTAGTCGTAATTTTAAGATGCACAAATAGCTATATGGTTCTGGTCTGTTGGCTTAGAGTAGCACTATTTTGAAAGAAGGAAAGTTATTTACATAAAAAGTTCAGGGTGGATGAGTCCTGTACAATTTCTGAAGCTTTGATTAACAATTTTATCTTAGATACTTCAAAAACATAAAAGTGGGGGGATATGTTTCAAAAGTAGATATGAAATATAAAATATTTTATTAAAATAACCAATGCTTTTATGAAGTAGAAAGTAGTAATAAGTAGAGTAGTATATTAAATCTCATCAGCAATTCAATTATAACCACTAAAATCCTTTCTATTTCTTCTAAAAGTTGGTTGGCCTTAAATAACTGTACCTCATAGTTTCCTGTATCACTATGTTTCATGACTCAGGTAAATTTACATGTAAGGTTTAAAAAATCTCATCGTATTAAATTTAGATTATTTAATGGTATGTACCTCTCCTCTCATTCATTTTGGATGAACCTAATGTAAACCAATCACAACATCCAATTTTCTTCTGGTCTTCAGTTCACTGCTAGGTCAGCAAACTTATGGGGAAGAGGATTGAAGAGCAGATTGGTTTGCTACAGGTAATGGGCAGCTTTTGTATCCAGGTGAGAGAGTTCCTTGCTTTCGGACTTAAGTAATTAGGAGGTATGAATCCTCCAATAATTCAGCCAATAAAGGCGTTTAATGATAGAGTGAACAGTTAGAGGTGATGATTAATTAGCCTGGGCACTTTGGGCTGGCCAGTGTGCGCGCACTAGTACATACTGGCCATCAGCTGGTAGGCAAGCAGTCTTGCAAAGGGCTTTCTGCTCTGACACTGGTCATATATCACTGCAGCTGTGCCCTTTGATTACTGGGAGGGCTTGGAGAGTGATTAATAGCCAGGATCAATGTTTCTGCCCAGCACATGACATTTGGTCACAGAGCAACCATATACTTATTCCCCTTTGGCACAACACTTAGGAGGAATGAAGGATGAGACCTGCCAATTTATAGCTGAGGAGCTTCCAGTTTATAAAATGAGTCAACTTTGACTGTACAAAATTATTCCCCATTGAAATAATTAGTGCAGCATTAAACACAATTAGAACTAAAACTACAGGAGCATGCTAGCTGAATTCAAGCCAGTTGACAGATGGTTAAGGCCTGATATTTGGCCACCTATGATGACCAAGAATTATTATTTTGCTGAGAAAATGAAAAAGCTTGGAAGTGGATAGTGGCTACTTAATAAAATTAGATAATATGATGTAAAATACACATTTTAAATACATTGGAATACTTGACTATCCATTGTGACACCTTGTAAGTGCAACACAGTAATGGAATATCTTTGTGTGAATTACATTTATTATTACAGTGTATATCCATTTAAAGCAGACATTACTTAAAACAAAATTGATTTCATGAGAATAACTTTAATATGTTATTGTCTTATTTAATAACATATGTTCGTTCAGCCTCAGCCTATTTTTAGTAGTGCTTTTAAACCCTCCTAGAATTAAAGATTTGTTGACATCAGATATTACAAACTTAGCTACGTAGAAAAGGTTTAAATTTTTCTGAAATATATACCTTCACCAGATATGTAAATTGTTTCTGTATGTTAAATCAGCATATATTGCTATAATGTGAAAAAAAAAACCTTGTCCTAACTTCCCAAATTAAAGTTTTGTAAATTAAAATCTGTACTTTCAAAGAGAGTACACATGTATTGTGACCTTTGGTTTTGATAATAATAATTAACTAAAAGTGGTTCAGATTGCATTTAAAGTACTGTTTTTTTTGTGGCATTTAGTTCAGAATAGTTAATTGTTTCTACACTAATGCTAGATGTGCTTTTTAGGTAATTCATTCTCTTTTCGCAATTATTCCAAAAAGACTATGTAGGAAAAACTGTTAAGGTTTTTGAGTATACTATATAACTTTAAAATATTTTTCAAAGTGCTGGTCATGGTGCCATAATCCCAGCACTCAGGAGGCTGAGGCAAGAAGATCACTGTGAGTTCAAGGACAGCCTCAACTACATAGCAAGACTTTGATTTTTTTTAAAAATTGTTTTTCAGAGGCCAGGGATTTAGCTCAGTTGCTCCAGTCTTGCAAGCAGAAGGTCCTGGGCTCGATCCCTGGTAAGCATATACCACAGTGCTGGCCGTGGTGGCTCACTTATGCCTGAAATCCCAGCACTCAGGAGGCAGAAGCAGGAGGATTGCTGAGTTTGAGGCTGAGTTCAGGATCAGCCTGAACTACAAAATGAGAGCCTGTCTTAAAAAACTGAAAAAAAAAATTTTTTTTGTTTTTTGCTTTTCAGAGTGTGTTTTGTACGGTTGGTTTGAGGGGAATGAGAACTTAGAATTTATAAGAAACTACAAGAAATTTATGTGAAAGGAATTTCAGTTTTCCAACTTACACAGATGATTATAATTAGATTTGTATTCTATGATCATAGTTGCATGTACAGCAATTTTCTTACCTAATTTTTTTCTAAATCATTAAATAGGGACCTAAGACCAATTTTATGTGCTTGCCCTTTACTTACAGTTATAAATAGAGTTAATTTAAATGCTGGTAGATTTAAGTTAATCACTTATTTATGAAATTTTATATTTTTAAATTTGTAATGTAAGAAAAATGCTAATTGTTATTTAGATTTCTGTACTTTCTAGCATTTTCCCCATTAAGAATTTTAGGTGCTTTCTGATTTCTCCTGTATCATTTTTTTCTTTTTTCTCTTTGCCACTAAGAAAGTGAAGTGTAGAAGAGTTCTTTGCTCATTCAAGATCATAGCCAGTGACATAAGTGTTAGAAGAAAACAGGAATGGCTTCTAATTATCTCTTTTTTCTTTTAATTTTTAAATCTTTATTGCTACATTACATATATGCATCATGATTGCACTTCATAATGGGGATTTTTACCAGTATAAGACACAACTTAATTCTCATTTTTTCCCATAGCCCTACCCACCCTACTGCACCCCCATATACATAAAATTTGTTTCCTTACTTTTTTGTTACAATCTCATCATTTTTCCCCCTTCACCCTATTTTACATTGAGCATTTCCTATTTTACAATATATAACATACAATTCTAGAACTCATTTACATCTTTATTTTCTCATATCAGAAAAGATGCAATATGTACCTATCTGTGCCCTATTTATTTCACTTATGAGGATATCCTCAGTGTATGTCCATTTAAGTGTAAATGCTTCAAACTTATCATTTTTTATGGCAGAGTAATACTCCATTCTGTAGAAGAACCACAGCTTTTTTATCCAGTCTCCAGTTGATGGACATTTGGGTTGTTTCCAAGATGTAGCAATCACAAATTGGGCTGCTATAAACATGGGTGCACATATGTCACTATGATATGAGTCTTTTAATTCTTGTGTGTATATACCTAGCAGGGCAATGGCCGGGTCAAATGGGACCTCCAATCCTCGCTTTTTGAGGAATCTCCAAACTGATCTCCACAG
>PVIR01013050.1:0-43131 GCA_004026965.1 Petromus typicus | reverse complement strand
ACCAAAGGGGTTTCACAGATGAAAAAGCAGCCCTCCTGACTGCCAAGTGATCTGCTCTGGTTTTAATTATCTTCATCTAGAGAAAAAGGTATTTTAAACATTCTCTACTCCCACCTCTAGGTTGCTACACCAAGCGTGCCTTTTCTTACATTTCACAAATGTTTGTAACAGATTTGCAGTGCCTTTGAGGGAAGGTAATCCAAAATTCTGCTGGTAAGTCACAGTGGTTTCTAGGATGTCAGTAATTTTTCTGGGTTCAAAAGATACCGACGTGCGAGACACAAGTAAGTTAACAGTCTGCCGTTAATGTAAATGCCACTGCTTTTCTGACAACCATTTCCTTCCCAACTACTTCAACACTGGAGGATGCTAAGCAACAAATAATTTGCTCAGCCAATCAGAGTAACTGAATTCACCTAAAAAAGAATACTTGATAGGTGAGCAACAAGAACTCCAACAGTTCCACAGGATGAGGCCACAGGCTCCTTTGTTACATCTTTACTTAACTACACAATTTAGGAGTATTATAATTCGAGGACTCCACTTATGTTTGAATCTTGTGTTTTTTTGGTTGAGGATCATTTGAGAAGTGAAAGGAAGCTACATGAGAAATGCATTGATCGCTACCATTTAGGACAAAGGACTGGAATAACAAGGGGAAAGATCAGGCTGTTTATTGGGTCAAGTTGGCCCATCTGTGTCTGTGATCTGGTGGCTTTCAATGCACACACTGCCACGGAAATGTTCCAACCAGTCTTTTCACTACCATTCATTATGTGAATAAGTGTATGACACATTTGTTTATTTTTTTCTTTTTAACAAGATCTATTTTCTAGCAGAGTCACTTTTGGAAAACCTCAGCTATAAGAACTTCCACATATAAACTACTGTCATTATCTTTGTTAAATGCTCTCAGTGAAGGAGGAATGTGCAGACAACTCTTTTGTATCTCTGAACCATCAATAATTGTACTTGGAGGAGAGTGTTTCACTCTAGAGGGAAAAAAAAATTTTATACTTGCAACTTGCTCAATTTATAAATGGAGATAATAAGTATCTGATAAGAAAGGTTACCATGAAGACAAAAACTATAAGGTACATAAATATGACTTTGCAGGCACTCTGTACCTGATGGCGTCTTTTCTCCTGGGGCTGAAGGAGGGTGTGTTATCACAAAGGTCTTCTCTGCCCAGGCAAAAAGGGAAGGAGAAGGGAAGATAGAGTTCAGAGATTTCTGAGGGAATTAGGAGGGGACAGCCTTTTCTTGACACAGCACAATTTGCATCAAATATGGTGGAGTCCACAGTTCAATCAGCAGGGAGTTCTGGTAGCCCAAAGGCATGTACCAATCAGTAGACAAGGATAGTTGACTTCTCAACTGGCACATCTACATTCAAGGTAACTGAACAAACAAGTTCACCAGTGGCACTGGATTAGACCAGGGTCTGTATCCTGAAACATCAAGAAGTCCATAATTTCTCCTAAAGCCTGGGGCTCTGATTCTAGGTTCTGATCATGTGGTGATAGCAATTTGCACATGTCTTTCTGCTTAGAATGGCTCTTTTCTTCACCCATCCTCTGTATGGTCAACACTATGTGTAAGAAGTCTTCCCTGTCCCTTCCACAGAGGATAGAGGTCCACCCTCCATTCTCTCAGGCTGCCCAGGCTTGCCTCTGTCATTGTCTTCTCACTGCTTCTTAGTAGAACTGTGTATTCCTTGAGATCGCAACACAATTTTTGTGTCAACAAATGTGCAACATCTCTATTAAATGAATGAATGAATGTGTGGCAAAAGAACCTAGGATTAAAATCCAATCCTACAGTCCTTTCTTTTCTTGTCTGTGTTTTCTTTTTTTTTTTTTTTTTTTGAGATAGGGTCTTACTTTGTAGTTCAGGCTGGCCCTGAGCTCAGCCTCAAACTCACATCACAGCAATCCTCCTGCCTCTGCCTCCCGAGTGCTGGGATTACAGGCTTGAGCCTCCATGCCTGGCACTGTGGTATGTGGTACGGACTGCTGCTGGGTGTGAGTCTCCATGCCCAGTGTTGTTGTATGTGGTTACTGGGGATGGAACCTGGGCCCTTGCACTTGCAAAACAGACTCTGGAACCACTGAGCTAAATCCCTGGCCCCTCCTTACAGTCCTTTCTTTAATCATGCTCCTCCATAGAAATAAAAGGCCAGATTCCATAGGATGGTCACTGAAATAGATGTCTTTAAAGGAAAAGGGATAACTGGTCTTTTACTTGCTTTTAATCTTATCTCTGACTAAGATGAATAACTAATCTCTATAGTGAATAGATTATTAACTACAGGGAGAGTTTTGGTTCTCATGAAAAGTGGAAAGAGATTATTACCATACATTCTATATATTAACAAACAATAAAACTATAGCTCTAGAAAGACAAAACTAAGACATCTACCCACTACTACTCTCCTTGGCTCAATGTTCTGTACATGTTGTCACTTGCATGTGTCAGATGTGAGCTCTGCCAGCAGTTCTAGAATTCAGCTCTAAGTGCAACAGTGGATTTTGTTCATGAATTTGAGGCAATTGTCACAGTCTGGAATGGAACTGAGCCAGTGTGCACCCTATCCTGCACCCTACATAGCATTCTGTCTAGCTACTATCTTCAAGAGAAATTTTTTTTTTTTTTAAGGTTTTTTGAGACAGGGTCTCACTTTTGTGGTTCAGGCTGGCCCTGAGCTCAGCCTCAAACTCACATCACAGCAATCCTCCTGCCTCTGCCTCCCGAGTGCTGGGATTACAGGCGTGAGCCACCACGCCCGGCACTGTAGTATGTGGTACTGATTGCTGCTGGGCGTGAGTCTCCACACCCAGTATAGGTATGTGGTTACTGGGGAATCGAACCCGGGTCCTTGAGCTTGCAAGACAGGCGCCGGAACCACTGAGCTAACTCCCTGGCCCCAAGAGAAATTTTTGTTTTCTGAATAACATAACCATTGATAACAGGTCTATAAGTATGAAATCTACCTTCTTTTTTTTTGAGACAGGGTCTTGCTTTGTAGTTCAGGATGGTCCTGAACTCAGCAATCCTCCTGCTTCTGCCTCTTTAGTGCTGGGATTACAGGTGTGAGCCACCATGCCCGACATTGTGGTATGTGGTTACCAGTGATGGAACACAGGACCTTGTGTTTGCATGGCAGGTGCCAGAACCAATAAACTAAATCTCCTGCCCGAAGCCCACCTTTTTTTTCAGGAAATCTATGTATATGTGATGTTTAGAAAATATTTCCCCTTCCACTAATGATAGAATAATAGAGTAACTTATCAAAGCCCCATGTAACACTGGAATCCAAATTTTATAAGCACTTTGGTCATATATACATGATTTGTTGATAAACTACTTGAAAGCTTCTGCTTTCTTGGGATCAAGTCTCTGAAGATGTGCCATTAAACTCCTGCTCCTCCTCCCCTTGGCCCAGCCCACAATATTGCCTCCTCAGGTTTATAGCAAAGCATTCGCATCCTGCACAGTAACTACTAAATTTGACTGCAGGGAAAGAGAAGAAAGCTTACTAACCTTGTGCAGCTCCACAGGAGTTGGTGACATGATCTCTTTTATTTCTTGTTTCATTTTTCTCAGGGTTACAGACTTCCTGCCCACATCAGAGGGCAGGGTGTTGCTCCGAGTTGTTTGACTATAGTGTGGCCGCGAGCTGCTCCGCTCCTGGAAGCTGGCCTGTCGCCCCAGCTGATTGCGAGGTGTTGGAGCCTCATGATTCAAACTCATAGTGCTCCCCGACATGATTGTTGCCTGTGGCATTGACAATTTTCAGAAACAATTAAGCCGCAAAGAATGAAAAAGTTTTGTTGCTCAACATTAAGCACACTTCTCCTTCTGCCCAGTCAAAAAAAGTCTCTTCAGGGCATAACCAAAGGCTGGAAAATGGACATACTAACTGAACTATGAAAGTCTGGAAAATGCTTTGCAAGTGACATTTATAATGTACATCTCCAATCCAGTGTAAGTACTTAAGACCTTGAGTTTATTTAATCAAATACCACCTCTAGCAGTTTTGATACACATTTGCTTACTGAAGACCACTTTTAAGCATTAGCGTTCTCATGAGTGGCCTCTAACCAATAAGATTAATGGGGGCATCTTTCACAAGCTTTTCAATAGAGATCAGGTGACCTCTGTCTGCAGTGCTTCCTCTGGCTCCAACAGAAGCTAAAAATGACTAGACAGGGATTATTGATACAAAGGGCCTTTTTCTGTTGCTTGGCATGCTATATTGTCTTTTCTTTGGCCAAGTGGCCTGATCTACAAGCTTGTAGAGCAGGTAGTTTTCTATTTCTTTTGGTATGAATCAGTGTTGCTTAAAAATAGTCTGCACAAGATCTTCAGAGAGGTTTGAGAAAATTATTTCTGATGTGATTGGATTCAACTTTTTGCTAAACAATGGTGAGGTTCAGATTGAATTTCACCAGTGAGATGGGCAGGCTGTTCCATTCCAGATATATTTCCTGCATAATACACAGGCGACATTAGATCCCAGAGATGGTTGAGTCTCAGAAGCAGAACAAAAGAGGGTGTTAAATGAGTGTGAGGGAGCTGTCCATTTCTCATGTTGGAGGGTGCTAAGATTCTAAAACCTGACTGTGACCAGCTCTGAGATGATAGCTACATAAAGCTGAACAGAACTGGTAAATCTACCTGAAAACATTGGAAGAGAAAACATGTTCCATATGAATATCACTGACTAACCCATGATTTACTTGTTTATAGAAATAACGATGCTAAAAGTAATTGAGTTGACTTTATTGAGCATCTTGAGTGTGTTCACCTATTTAAACCTACAATTCTGTAAGATACTACTGCCGATTTATAGGTTAGGAGATGGAGGCAAAAAGACCAGACTTATGTAAGTCATAAATGAGTGCAGGGCACTCTCTAAAACTGCCTATTAAAGGAAACATGGCAAAAGGAGCAACATGTTCATTTGTCATCTCCTTATAACTTTATAATTTCAAAATTCACTGAATACATCCATTACTAACGAAGTTTTTTGAGCAATAACCAAGTATTAGCTCACATATACATATATCTGTTGAAAGACATAAAAGCAAATTTACTAGTTTTCTTATTAGATTGGTTCTCACTGATCATTTTGAAGAAGAAAACTACAAAGGTAGAACACATATATACATATATACACATATATACATATATATGTGTGTGTGTGTGCAGAATGTAATTTAATACTTAAATGACCTTATATGGTGGATATTACAATTATTATACCTCTCAGTTGGTCAAGTAAGGATGGAGATACCTGAACAAATTTGGCAACCTGTCTAAGAGCCCAAGCTTGGAGTTCTTGTTCTTTTTCTGGCAGTTTCTCTTCTTAGTCCAGTACAGACTGAATCATAAAATCCCTTCTGGGGGTAAAAAGGCCTCCGACATGTACACATATGTAGGTATGCCTATTAGGGGTTATCTCAGATGGATCCCTTTTGTAAGTTTATTGAGACCTTTCCATGGCCAGCTGTACGGGTGCTGTGGGGCACCTTTTATTTTATGCTCCTACGTATATCATTTCTGTGTTTAGTCTACAGCATAATGATGGCATCCAGTGATTGTTTTCCTGCTGTAATGACCATTCATTTATTATTTTTACCTACTTAGACTAGTTATCTGTTTTTCTTTACATCTCTCTCTCTGTCTTTTTTTTTAACATTCGTTTTTTTTATAGGACCAGCAGGAAAAATGTTGGAACTCAAACATTTAATTACTACATCAGGGAGATGAGAGATGACAGTTTTACTCTGCTGAGTCTTGGCTGCCATAGACAAAGTTACAAATGGATTTACAAAGAGCTGTGATGAGATATTGCCAACAGTCATTTAGTGAAGGTTTTCAAAACACGGGTTGACTGTACTGTTAAGTGAACTTCAAGTAATTAGGAATATCTAAAAAGGAATGTGAAAAGACAAATATAATTTAGTCTCACATTCAGTTAAAGTTTCTTCCTCCATTATATTAAAAAGTAGTGAAGGCAGAGTTCATTAATCGAGCAACAGCAAAGACAATAATAGCTACTTTTTATTGAACATTTATTAAGTACTATATTATTATTTAATTGCTATGTAAATATTAACTCATTATCACTCATTTATTAGATAGGAAAAATATCTGGTAAAAGTGGTTAAAACTTGCTCAAAGTCTTAATTTTAATTTTTTCCCTTTTTAAAGCTACATATTTTTCAGCTTTAAAGTTGAATCTGTATTTTTAATAATAGGGAAAATTATTAATAAATTACTTAATTTTCACTTTAATTGTAGTCATTTTTCATCTTGGCTGAGTACATTTATAAGTGTTATAGGGGCTTTAGCTTTTAATATTGCGTGTAAATTTTATATGCAGGAATCTAGCTGCAATATTATTTTTTGCCTAATAGCATTTCCAATCAAAGGAATGGAGTTCTTTTAACCTAATAAGTGAATATCCTCTCTGATAAAAATGTAAATGTGACTGTAATGTATAAATTTGCCCAACACTTGTCCTAGCTGAAGATTCAGCTTCTCTTTGGCTTGTAAACTCAGTCCATTTTCTTCTCCACATTTATAATTTCAAGAGTTGACTCTGCATGGAAGGATGTGAGACACAAAAATTTATAGGCTGTCACAGTGAACTTCTATGCTACTATATTTTCATGAGGTAACTCAATTTCCAGGTGAAGACAGAACTTTATCATATTACTTCTTTTTTTATTTTTGGTACTGGGCATTGAACCGAGGGCTTCATGCATGCTAGGCAAGTGCGTTACCACCGAGCTACATCTTCACACATTTTTAAAATCTTATTTTGAGACAGGGTTTTATTAAATGACCTCAGCTGGGCCCATACTTGCAATCTTCCTGCTTTCACCTCCTGAACATCTGAGACCACAGGCTCATACCATTTCGCTCGCTTCATGTTTTTTTTTTTTTTTTTATCACATTCTTTTGGACTAATGTAAAAGAAGATATGACTAGAATAGCTTGTTCTTCAAAAGAGAAATATTAAAATACAAAAGGCATATGAACCAAGACATGCTTTAAAAAACAAAAGTATAGTCAAGAATTGGGAGTTGTGTTCAGAATTCAGTTTGGGCTGTTGTTGCTCATTATGTGTAACAGGAGGTGGTACAAGTTTAAATAAACCAGCTGATACATAAGCATTCTGCTTCTGTTTTGAAAGTTGTATAAAAAGGATCAATTGCTAACATCTTAATTTCTTTCCATATTATAGGATTATCCATGTCCAGATCCTTTAACTGTGCTCTGAAGCTATAATTCATGCCAGGTAATACTAAGATGTGTATAAATTCAAACTGATATATTTTTTAAGAATTGTCTTTGCAGATTCACAGACATTAGATTCACATAAGATATCCACACATGCAACCGAGAAGCAAAACAATATAAAGATGAATAATCATTTTAGAATCGCAAGTTTCACCCAGTTATGCCATTCACATTCCTTATGGTGACTTGGGGACCTCAAACGACATCAAAATAAAAATGAGACTTTTGCCACTTTACTTTTTACAGCTTGGAAAATTTAAAAGAACATAAAAGGAAATAGTCTAGGGCTTCCCAGACTAAAGAGTGAATACCGTCAGCAAATTCATGCTTTGATTAAAGAATTCACCAGGAGTTCCACTCCTCCACTCCATCTCACTTGTCCTTGAATTCTCACCAAGGTCATATGGAATCCAGATTTACAATTAGAGCACAGTACTAGGTAACATTTTGCCTGCTTATCAGATAGACTGGTCTTTTCACCAGCAGCGTTGTCATCTACTTTGAAGGCAAAATAAAATAAAAATAAAATTTCCTCTTATGTTCCTCTTAAGGTTCAAATTAATTTCTGTACCAGGTAAAATGAAAACATGCCAAAGAAACCTTTCTAAAGCAACTAAGAGGACGAGGTGCCACTGCTGAAAGACGTGGCTCACTCCTCAGTGCTTTGGTGGGAGATAGGGACAGTCAGGGTCAGCGGAGCAATGGCAAAAGCCACAAGTCAGTAAGCTGGGTGGGAACGGGGAGTAAGACTTTCAACGGCACTGGATAAAATCAAACTGCTGTCCAGGAGGCAAGGGGGCAGGGAAGGCAGCTTCACAAGCAAAAATATAAACATAAAGGGTAGCTACCAAGAGAGTCATGTTTCTCAAAGACACACGCCTGTCAGCTTTCTCCTGTGGAAAGGGGTTAAAGCTTTTAAATGAACTGGTGTGATCAATGCAAACTTAAAAGGACCAAAAAAAAATGCATGTAGAAATGAGAAAAGTAAGTGCGGGGGCAGGGGCTACCTCAAGTTCCCGCAGAATTCCCGACTGGCCACAGGTTTCTAGATCCTCCAGTGCCTGAGACCAGAAGTTCTCCTCCTGCTCAGCGTCTGCACTGTCCGAAGCACCTGCAAAACTGTCATCAAGAGACATAGTCTGGGCTGAGGATTTAGCTCAAGTGGTACTGCGCCTACCTTAGAAGCACAAGGGCCCATGTTCGAGCCCTGGTACCGCAAAACAAACAAACAAACAAACAAACAAACAAACAAACAAACAAACAAGACAGTCTGGGTTAAGGATTTGTTCAATGTAATCCCTCCCCACCCCTGTATCCAGAATCTCTCTCTTTCATCTCCTACAAAGAAGAGAAAGAGATTCATATTGGATTTGTCTTTCCCCATATGCAGCCTTCAAGTAAAGCCAGCTGCAAGGTTAGGACCCTGTAGGACATGCAGTGTCAGGAGGAATGAAAGGGCCCGACTGCATTTCCGCAGATTCATGGCTACTGCTGGATGGGATGCATCAACAAGAAAACACATGTCAGCTGCTGATCTACAGGGAGACACAAATCTCTTGGAGAAAATAGTCTTCTCTGTTTATAAAGTGCTATTACTTGTTATATGTTTCCTTAAAATACTTTGACAACAAAATGCTAAATATACTTACTCATTAACAATTACTCTTGATATATCCTTTTTTTTTGAGACCGGGTCTCACTTTCTTGTTCAGGCTGGTCACGAACTCGTCCTCAAACTCACAGCAATCCTCCTGCCTCTGCCTCCCAAGTGCTGGGATTACAGGCATGAGCCACTGCACTGTGATGTGTGGTGCTGATTGCCGGTGGGTGTGAGTCTCCACACCCGGCATTGTTGTATATGGTTACTGGGGATCAAATGCAGGACCTTGTGCTTGCAAGGCAGGTGCTGAAACCACTGAGCTAAATCTCCAGCCCTCTTGATGTACCCTTTAAAAAGCATAGAACTTAATGTGCAACTGCCTCTGAAAGGCAAGGAGAAGGATATGGCTGTCGGAGTGAGCACCCTCACCCAAGCTGCCATGCAGCATGAAGGGCGGCCTGGCTCTTTCTCGTGTGGTAGAACCAGGCTGTCACAGGTCAGACAAAGCTTTTAGTGTCCTGCCATGTGACCAATGTGGCCATACTGCTGGAAGTACAGAAGCTCAGCTCTTTCCCCAATAACCATGGAGTCACCGTGGATAGGGCAGCAGCCGATGGAAGCCTTACCCGCTGGCTGTGGACCGGTCCCAGTCTTCATTACTCAGCCCTACATCTGGATAAGTCTGGCTTCGTGGCTTGGGGACCGGGGACAAGCTCCCTCTCTGTTTCGGACTCCTCCAGTCATATGTATTGAAATTGTATCCTGGGGCCTGAAAACTGGTGCCTACAACATAAACAAAGTGGACTGGTACATAACATAAACATAACATAAACAAAAAGAGCTTGAACATTATGTTGTCCACTGAGAAACTCCATTGCTGGCAAGGAGAGGGGTCAAATAGCAACAGCATCCACAGCAGCGGGCATGCATGCAGTGGCTGTTTACCACGCACCAGCATGGCACTAGATATCTTACTTGTATCACTGATTTATTCTTTGTGATGAACTCTGAAAGTAGGAGCCATTACTATTTGCATTTTACAGATGATTCTAAAGGCTTGGAATAACGGTTCTGATACCTAAGGCTATTTGCACTTCGTATGGGCTTCAACTTCTACTTCTGCGAGAGTCAGTCCTCAGACCCTCAAGTTCTGGGTGCATGTAGACTCCAGACTGCTGCGGATGACACAGGGCTAGGGGCTGAGACCTGCCCGTCTCCCTCATCACCTGCCCTTTCATGCCTGCTCTCTTGCCACACTACAAATGAAAGACATAGTTGTCATCCAGGCCAAACCTCTGAAGGTGCTCGGCTCCATGGAACAGAGTTTTAGGTGCCAGACTGAGGGATACTTTGGGAAAATCTTGTTCCTCTGAGAAAGTTTCCACAAAACAGTCTCCTTCCAACAGAGACACATGTCTGAGCCTCTCTCCCTCTCTCCTCTCTCTCTCCTCTCTGTCTCTTCAGAACTTAGAAGGATGTGTCAGAGCAAGGAGGCCAATACTGTATGATGTTCATCTGAATTGCAAAATGAAGACTAACTTTTCTGACAGGGAGTTCAGTCTGATTAGCTCGATGGGTGAAACACTGAGCAATGGCCTTGGCAATTAGGTTACATAACGGACACTTTCCATGAGCTTGAGTTAAGTCTATGGCACGAAGAGTTTAGCCGAAATATATTTATTTAGAGTATATTTTAAACAAAGCAGAAATTACAATCTTTGTAAGTATTTAAATTTGAACAAAAAGTACCTAGGAAGCAACTTTACATATGTAATGATGGATGCAGTTTTTCAAAGTCTGGAGGGCTCAAATGGGAGAACAGAGATTTGGTTACAGGTCTGATTCCAGAGCCTGCATTGTGATGACCACATATAGTTCCATTCACCCTGTAAATCTGTGATGAATGTTTGTGTGCGCGTGCATGTGTATGCATGTTCATGTGCATGTGCGTGGGTCTGTGTGCTTATACATGTGAACTGGACTGTGATACAAGGTATATTTTTGGCTGTGTTTAAAGTACTTACTGTAGCACATGGACTTAGGTTGCCATTTCCAGGCATAATTAAATGTCCTGATGACATGACTATGTCTCCATGACATACCTGTTTTATCCTCTCACTTACTTTTCCTCCATTTGTCAATAACCTTGTTATAATCCCATCCTACCTAATAGTTAGGTCCTAGGGCAACAGGTATTCTTAAAGATAATGTTTCCTGATCCAGAGAATTCAATATCTAGAAATCAAGGCAAAGCCCACCATCACATGATGAAAATACTCTATGAACTTTCTGTGTTAGGACACCAAGGAGTAGAAACTATTGAGAACAGAGGACATATTTGCAGTTCAAGAGCATCTTCTCTCTCAGATAACTGTAGGAGAATGATGAGTCATTTGGGAAGAAGTCTTGTGTGACGAACATATAGTTTCTGTCAAGTACATTGAATTCGGGAAACACACATGAATCTTCTCTCAAAAGGGAGTGACTGGATAATACTAGACTTCATCCTGGCTCTCTTTGATGGGCGATTGATTTTCTCCTTCCAAATCAAATAGCAATCCCAGATACATGAAACCTCACTTCTTCTGATACCACAAGAATTAAGGGAAGTTGATAGCTCACTTGCATCAATTGGCTTTCACAATTTTGTTTGCTTGTTTGCTTTTTGAGAGAATCTTGGCTTGTAGTCTGAGCTGGCCCCAGACTTGCAGCAATCCCTTGCCTCAGTCTCCCACATGCTGAGATTACAGGCATGTGCACCACTCCTGGCTCATAAACTTTTAAACAACCAATTATTACTCACACATAAAGAATGATAAATTTGAGTCATTTACACTCAACTGGATGTAATTGAGGATATACTCATATGTGAAATAAATAGGACACAGATGTGTAAGTACTGTATCTCTTCTCTGGTATCAGAAACTGAAGGTGTAAATGAGTTCTAGGACGTATGATAGGGATTGGGAAATAGTAAGAAAATGTGCAAGAAAAGGGAAAGGGAAGGTAGGGGAAAGTAAAGAAAAGAAAGAAAAAATTTGATAGTTAAAAAAAGGAAACAAAGCTTATATATGTAAAGAGTGGGATTATAGAAAGGGCAGAGGAAAAGGAAAAAAAATGAGAATCAAGATATATCATGTACAGGAACAAATTCTCAATGTTGAATGTGATCATAATATATGTATAAAATGTTTCAGTAAAATCAATTTTTAAAAAAGCCAAATGCACATTGGTGGTGTTCTCCTGAGTGGGTGTTCTTTTCCTTTTTCCTTTTTTGAGATAGTGTTTTGTATTTCAGACTGCCCTTGAACTCAGTATGTAACCCCAGTGGGCCTTGAACACATGGCAATCCTTCTACCTCTTCCTCCTGAGTGCTGGGATCACAGGCATGAACCACAAGGCCCAGCACTGTGGTCTGTGGTTACTGGGTTCAGACTCAGGACCTTGCACTTGCCAGGCAGACACTGGAACCACTGAGCTAAATCCAAGGTCCAGGTGTTCTTTTCTGATAAACACTTCCTTATATAACCATCACATTCCTTGGTGTAATTTCAACATGATTTAGACTGGGCATATTAATTTTTAGATTTTTCTCAATAGCTCTTGGTGACCTAGGCAGAGCCTAGAGGTGGGGCTAATCTTGTGTGAAGCATCATAACTAGGAAGACATTTACCTTAGAAGCCATGTGCATTCATAATGAGGATGCCTTGTCCTAAAGGCATTAAAAAATGATTTCTGTATTATCACAAAGCAGAGGAAGAAAAGAGGATAAGATGCAAATCTTTTGCTACATGTAAATTTGAAGATGTGTCTGCTTCCAGCACCTCCCTAGTTCATGCTATGCTGACCCAAAGATCAAAAGAGGAAAAGACACAGGTTCAGGTCTCAGCTCTGCTACTTTCTGAGCATCCTAGGGCAAAGACCTTTGGTCAGAAATGGGGATGAAGACCTTTAGCAGGCTGACATTAATAATAATAATAATAATAATAATAATAATAATTAGAAAGAATAAACATACATCGACCCTTAGGAAAATGCCGAGAAGTCTAGGAGGTTGCAAGGATGATGTATCTGGAACTGCAAACTAGAAGACAGGAAAAATATGTCCGTTTCAGTCAGTGACTGTGGGAGCGGTCACTAGAGTGGTGGCTGTAGGAAGCTAGAAGATGTCAATGGCCAGAGCCCTACAGGGAGGGGTAGTTAGCCAAAGCCAGGCCATGACATGAGGTAAAACCAGGACAGTGTTTGTAACACTGCAGCACACTGCATGGCCCAGAGGCAGAAGGCACCTTTGACCCCACTTGGCCCCAGGCCAGACTGAGGGGCAGCGCATGCAGCAGACCAGCCACAGCCTGCAGGAAGCACTCGAGCAGCAAGGCAGGCAGCAGTCGGGCTCTGCACTGTTGGCAGGGCAGGTACTGCGGCTGCTCTCTGGGAAGGGCTCATTCGTGTGTGTAACACTGAAATTGGCTAAGTCTTGCATGTCTGGAACACAGCTTGAGCTTGACTTTTTCACAGCTTCCAGAAAATTTCCAGCTCAGAGGGGCTCACTGAACGCAGTAAAGAGCAATCATTTTAAAAGGACTGGCACATGATGTATGTCAAGTTAATACTGTACCAAATTTGAAAAAAGAAAGCAATAGTGGGTGAAAGATGCTCATAAGAAAAAGGACTGCATGATAACTATGACCAACTAGATCATCACACATTTTGAGAACATGCACTGAAGTCATCATTTTATAAAACTTGAAATCAAAACAGAAATATAAGAACTCAGGGGAAACTGGGGAAGCTAGGGACAGGAGACGAAATATAAGCATGCAGTGATCTGAGATAAATGGAAGAAAGGATAAAACTCTACCTATGGGGAGGACAATGGTGGTCTCACCCTCAAGCTTGTCCCTGCATGTAGTGTGTTGTTCTGTCTGACTTCATTTAAGTAAAAAGGAGCTTTGTACAGGCTGGTGTCTCTTACCATTTTTTGACATCTTTATGAAAACCACAAGAAAACATGAAAAATAATTATGTGTCCAGTTCAAATAAAAAAGGAACAAAATATAAAAGAAACCAAATAAAATAATTAAAAGTAAATTTTATGTAAAAAATAAAATCCGGAATAGAACTAATAAATGGAACTAGAATTCTTGTGGAGAAAAACCAAAACTATTCCTAATTTAATCATGGAAAAATTAATGACACAAATTTACCAGTTAAGGAAAAATGTTGGAGATGTAATTTTAGAAACTGAGAAAATAAAGAGTTAAGTGATATTACTGAATTACATACAAACCTACACAAGAAAACAGAGTTGTTCTGAGAGAACAGAAATGGTCTAAATGACTCCAAAGAGAGAAGAATCAGAATTGTAAGTAGCAGTGCTGGGAGGCTGGAATTTCAGAGAACACAGGACTAACTGCACAAGAGTGGGAGAGCCCAGGCACTGCCCACCTGCCAGTCTCTTCTTGGACTGAACTCCGCCCCACTCAAGTGGAGCAATCTGTGTCTCTTCGTGGTTAACAGAAGGAAACCAATAAGACCCCGCGGACCAAAAGCATAAGATCTGGATAAGGCAGAAGGGTGCAAGGTATGTAAGGAAGACGAGAACGGGGGAGTCTCTGGTCATTGCATGCTCGTGTTTTGTTTCCTGTCATTAACTTCCCCAGTTTCCCGAGGATTCTTAGAATGTCCCAGAGGCAAACCAGGAAAAGTATGTGTCATACAGCTATACAACAAAAGCTAAGACTACCCATTGCTGGAGTTCCCTAATGCAGTCCTGCCTTGTCTACCAGCTTTGATCCAGCCTTCCTAATTCTATTTTCATTAATTAAGTAATACCCAGCACTGAAGCTGGGTATTAGCTGTGTTAGCTGTCTGACCTTTCAGCCGGGTAACCTATAGGGACAGTGACCCTGGAGCTGTGGTCCAACAGTTGTTGACACCATATGGTGCCAGTTATTATATATTTGCTGAGTACATGAGCAGAAAAAGTTTGATATTCTAGGGAAGCAGCAAGAACAGGAACATGGCTGCAGAGACTGATTCTTGGGCCTCAAGAGGCAGAGGTGCACTGTAGGGAGCAGGGACCCCCTGGGAAAAGGGCGATAGGGGTACATTTACAGAAAATAGTGAGGATGTGCAGATGTTCCCAGGACAGAAGAGAGGGCTGCTGAGAGGAGGGACTAGCTAAAGACATAATCCATGTCCTTTCACATCATATTCAATAGGAGGAAAAAATGTAATTTTATGTCCCGCTTCCAAAAAGTCAACTATACGCACAAGCTGGAGAGATCTGTTTTAACTTCATACCATCAGTGAGAGAGAGAGAGAGAGAGAGAGAGAGAGAGAGAGAGAAAGAGAGACAGAGAGAGAGAAAGACGGAGAGAGAGAGGGAGAGAGAAATGGAGTTTGAGATACTGGTAAACAGTGAGCTCAAAATGGTGGCTACATCGTCGGGGCCATAAGCTGTGCTGAGAGGTTCCACCATGTCAAGGAGGAAGGTGCAGGATTCCAGGCTGCCAACATGTTGCACAACTTCATTTTCCAAGTATTACTCTTCAGTAGTTGTGGAGTTAAATTTGAAGAGAATCAGCTCTTGATCAGAAGGAAGCCCCATGGATAAAGATGCTGAAAAGTGTTGGTTAGTAGTGAACAGTGAAAAGAACAGAGGCTATTTTGCTTAGAGAAGGAAAGATTCAGAAGAGAAGTGAAAGTCACTGCAAAACATCTGAAGGCTGCCAGGTGGCAGAGGCGTTAGTTTGTTTGAATCAGCTGGAGGAGGGAAGTGGGACTAATAGGCCGAGGCTTTCAGCAGACAGATTTCAGATCAGTACAGGTGAGAGCTTTGGAGAGGGCAGAGCGATGTGGCCATGGGGGGCTGTCTCTGCAGCTGGGAGTGCCTGTCACCTCAGGTGCCCCTGACGGCTCTCACACGCACGCAGCAAGGCAGGCGCAACACCAGGGGCTGCACTGGACGGTGATCCCAGCTGACTTCTGCCTTCTCTCCTCACACTGCCAGCTGTGATCAGCACTGGTTTTCAGTTCAGAGCTGTTTCCAGAATCTCCCGAGATGACTTACACGAAAGTGCTTACTAAACTTGGAAGTGTTCTACGAACACAAGAGACAGTTACGATTATTCCTTACTTTGGAGATCTCCCGTTCTGTCCCATCTCTGTCTCTACTTACTTCTTAGCTTTATCAGTCTCACAAAGATTTCTAGTTTTTAAATGCCCTGTTTAATATTATTATGATTACTATTCAAATGTTTGAAACACCTCATACACAGTCCATGGCACTTCCTCTCTTACTAACAAGGTCTTGTGTTAGTAAGTTAATCATGTTCTCGCTCCTGTGGAGTAAAGGGCAGAAGAGCTAAGTTCTTCTGCGTCACTGCAGGGGGCAGAACTTATTAATATTAATAGCACCCTCACAAAAATCTTGTGCATAACCAAAATATCTCCACATTAATGAGGAGAGGACAAACAAATACTGATTCAAGTGAACGCATCTGCTCTGATAGTGTTTGACTTGTGTCTCTTATCCTGAGTCCTTTGAGGCCTGTAATTTTCAGGCAATGAACATGTCAGTCATGGGTGGCAGAGCTAACTTGTCACGAGGGATCCTGACCTGTGGAAATTAACTGCCAGATAAATGAAAGCTTGTAAGTGTTCAAAAAATTTTTTTTCCATCAAACTGTAGTATCATCTCTAATAGGTAATAAAATGACATCTTTGCAATATCTTTTCCTTTCCATTTTTTTTCCCCATACCACAGGACATAACAGAGGATGACAGAACAAAGGAAGACTGAGAGAAAAAAACAAGGAAAACCAGGATTCAGTGGAAAACTTCATTCAGTATCTCCTAAAAATATAGTTAATGGCTCCAAAGCAACCTGCACATCCAAACATATGCTCTGCAAGCTGTTTATTTATGTATTCTACATATGATTGACAGTCAAGATGACATCTGTGAAGAAAAATCTAGTATACACTTCCCTGCACTGTGATTACAATTCTCTAGTAATAAGAGCAAGCTTCTATACAGAGCCAGGGGCGGGTAAGAATAAATGGGGTCACAAATCACTAGCTAATCCCTTAGTGAGCCTCAGAACTTCCCAGTCCATTTTGTGAAAAACTTGCTGAAAAATAAGACAGTGGGACTTGTCTCCAGTGTATGTTTGGCCTTATATCAACTGAAGCTTAACGGACAAGATCAGCATCAAACCCTGGGCCATCAGAAGATGTAACAGGGGCCCATGAGTGTTTGACATTTCAGTGCTGACAAGAAGGAAGTACAAGGTTAGCCTAGCATGGTGCGATCGAAACAGAGACACTTAAATAAAGACACCTTGGTCATGAAAGAGAGGAGAGCCTTTGAGAAACACGAGCTTCAACTGTGTTTCCCAAGGCAGAGCCTTACCTTGGGTCCCGTAGCTGGTCTCTACTCCAGACCCATCCCATGAGTCCACTGCACTGTCCACACTGGGCACCGTGGAGGGGTACACGTCGGAGAGCTTGCCTGGCTTCTGGGCCAGCGAGGTGTCCTCCTCCACATCTCCCAGCTCACTCAGGTGGCTGGCGATGGGGAACTTCTTGGGGCTGGATGCTGACTGGGCTTTACAGACAGGAAAGGAGGTTACATATTGGAGTAACGTGAAATAAGATGATACTCAAGTGTTCTGTGGCAGGAGATACCTTTCCTTAGAAACATGCATGTGGACAAGAGCTCATCCTTTGAGGGAGGGACACACACTGACTGTCCTTAACTGAGGCTCTTGACCCACTCACCATCTGTCTGTTTCTTGATTTTCAAGGTGACAGTCTCTCCTGCCATCTGTAACAAATGGATGGCTTCACTCAGAGGCTTTCCCTTCAAGCTGCTGCTGTTGATGGCTAGGATTCGATCTCCTATGTGGATCGCTCCAGTTCTGAAAAACCAAACAGGAACAGGAAGCACGATCAACTCCCTGTCATACTGATGTATTCATAGCAATAAGGACTTGGCCCGCATCTCGAGAAGTCATTTCTAGCTTTCTCCAGGGCAATGTTATGAGATAACGACATCTGTTGTGAACTACATCTTAATTTCAAATAAAATTAGAAAAATTGTTTTAATTAGCTTGGGTGTTTTTCAAACTGAAGTAAGTGGAGCCACTGGGTAACACTCTTAAAAGTTCAATGGAAATGAATCACCATGACCAACAAGTAGCATGGAATCTCAGTCTGTCAACAGACTGAAAATGCGGAGCACAGTCAGTACCTGGCTCAGCAGAACTGGGCTTCAGGGAGCTGAGGATGTGGTCAGGGCTTAATGGGCCTCCCCTGCTGGTGATCAGTCCAGGGACTAAAAAATGATGAACATGAGGATTGATCAGTGCTGGGTTCAAATCCCACCTCCCAGCTGTGTGACCTGGGCACCTTAATTTACCCTCTGGATGTCAGTTCCCAGGGAAGTCCTGAGAAATGAGTGAAAACACAGAGGCATTGCGTGGTATACTGCCTGAAATGTGGTCAAAGCCAACAGACTGAAGTTTGACTAATAAAGCACAGATTCCACTCCTTCCCATCCAATCTGAACTAGAAAGCTGGTATTCACAGTTCCGATGTCTACTGCATCTATCTTTGGGGAAGCACTTGGTGGGGAAGGAGAAGATCTGGAGCAGAGCAGCTCAGGATGGTATGCAAACTCAGATACTTGCTCTAGATGCAAGCTGCAGAGTCAGAATTCCAGGCACCAGCTGATGGTTGGACTGGGTCACTTTACATTCAGTGAGGAAAGGAATTTACCCAACTCACGTAGCTGCAGCTGACTATGGTGAACATAGCTCACTTCTGGGACAATGACAGCTGTGCTGAGCTACTTAACAGGTCTGCCACTGCAGCTACTATGCAAGACCCTGATAAATTGCTTCCTTCTTTCCTAGTCTTAGTTTATAAAAGACTTAGATTGTAAGTCATGAGCACTTTACTGAATCAGATCAGTAGGAACCTGTCATACTGGTATAACCACTGTGGAGATTCCTCAAAAGGTAGGGTTAGAAAGTAGATGTACATAGGGTGGGGCGGGTTGTAGGGTGGATAGAGGAATAGGTAAAAATGAGAATTAACTTGTGTCATATGCTGGCACAAATTCTCAGTATTGTATGTATATAAAATAAATATAAAATATACCAACAGAGAATATAAATGAAAAAAATTTTTAAAAAGCTAGGAATAGAGGTCTCATTTGACCCTGCGACTTCCCTGCTTGGTATATTAATAAAAGAATTAAAAGCATCATATCACAGTGACATATGTGCACTCATGTTTACAGCAGCTCAGTTTGTAATAGCTAAATCTTGGAAACAGCCCAAATGCCTATCAGCAGGAGACTGGATAAAGAAGATTTTCAAAAAAATAAAATGGAGTATTACTCTCCATAAAGATGTTAAATTAGAGACATAGATAGCTAAATTGATGGACTGGAAGCCATATTTCTAAGTGAAATAAATAGTACACATGTGTGTAAATACCATATCACTTCTCTGGTATGGGAAAATGAAAATGTAAACGAGGTCCAAAATGTACAACAGATATAGAGAAATAGGAAGAAAATCTTCAAAGGGGAAGGGGAATTGGGGGATGAGGTGAAAAGGAGGGAAAGAAAACATTTGAAAGTAAAAAAGAAAAAAATAAAAACAAAGTTTATGTATATAGGGGGTGGAGGGGATGAAGGGAGGACAGAGAAATGGGAAAAAATAAGAATCAAGGGCCGAGAATTTAGCTCAGTGGTTCAGGCACTTGCCTTGCAAGGAGAAGGTCACTAGATTAATGACCGAGAAGGTACAAATTCTCCATGATGAATGTGATCATGATGTAGACTTACAATACACCAATAAACTCAATTTAAAAAAAAAAGAGACACAACTAACCTCTCATGTAACAGATACTTAGGACCAAGGTCACCTCAGTGTCTCTGCTAAAGTCAGAATACCGAGTTCCAGGAGAGTAACACTTTCCTGGCTGCCTCAGTCCACTCTTCCTTCTGATAATAGTGTTGGATAAGGTGAATTTTAAAGGGTGAAGGATATGAATATCTTTGTAAGGTTTGGTAAAAACGAAAAATAGTGAAAGCATCATGCCTTTTAAGGCAGGCTTATAAGGTCATTACGGTGCATGCTTATCCACCTTGCTCACTGGATCATGCTCTGTCAGAATTCTGGCTCTTCTTCAAAGTAAAATGACCATGAAAGATAAATTTTTTGATATGACTCAGGACATCAAGCCAAGATGGTGGAACTAGATACTCATAAGGAGGACTTCTAGAATTTCTTCAGAAAGTGGTAAGAATGACAGGATAAGTACGTTCCAAGTGAAGGGGAGGATTCTGAGGGATTCAAGAGAATGTGTATCTTACTGTAATACATTTTAGGGCATAGATAGGTGCATATCACATCTTTTCTCTGGTATGAGAAAATAAAGATGTAAATGAGTCCTAGCATTGTATGTTATATATTGTGAAATAGAAAATGCTCAATGTTAAATAGGAAGAAGGGGGAAAATGTTGAGATTGTAACAAAAAGTAAGGAAACAAATTTTATGTATATGGGGGGGTGGTAGGGTGGGTAGGGCTATGGGAAAAAATGAGAATTAAGTTGTGTCTTATACTGGTACAAATTCCCATTATGGAGTGCAATCATGATGTGTATATTTAATGTACCAATAAAGATTTAAAAAAATTTAAGCATTCACTGTAGTCCTCGATCACATTTTGTACCTTGCCTTTTTTTAAAAATTGATTTTATTGGTACATTTTACATACACATTATGATCACAATTGACAGTGAGAATTTGTATCAGTACATGACATGAGTAAGCTTGCCATTTTTTGAAAACTGTGTGTCAGTTTTGCAAACCATTGTTTTCAAATGTCAGAGTAAAGGATGCAATTGCATTCTTGAGCTAGGTCACTGGAGAAAAGATCTGCTTGTAGGATTTGTTATGGGCTTGACAACATATCTCAGCAAGAAATACAGCTGAGTGGAGGGTGGCGGAGTCTGTGTCATCCACATAAGGTACCATGAAGGGGGTTCCATTACACTTTGTTTCCCATAATCTTTGAAGACACAGCCTATACCTAAAAATATGGTAGCTAAGCACAGCACTTGTCAGGTAATAGCGGTTCAACAAATGTTTGCAGAATTGAACCAGACAAGCCATTTAACTTCCCTGAACTTTAGTCTGCTCTTCTCAAAACAGACACAATATAAATCTACCTCTAGTCAACCGTGGTCAGTTTATACATTTCTAGAGAGTAATATCAATGTTAAACCCATGGTATCCTTTACTGCCTGTAAGATAATCCTCAAAGTCGAGTTGGAGTTTTGTCTGAGAGCTCTCAGGCTTTAAAAGCAATCCTTTGAACAGATTTAAAAGTCAACAGACAAGGCTACAGCAGAGGGAAGTGTGCTTTTATGTGGTTGTAAAGAAGAAAGCACTTCACAGACATAGGTGATTACAGCAGATCCTTCAAATGTTACCTTTCAGCTAATCCCCCCTTAGTGAGGCTTGAAATGATTATGGGATCAAATGGCTCTTCAGTTCCTGAAATTGTGATGCCCAGAGGCCCCCCATAGCGCTTCAGCTCCACGGTGTAAATAATTGCGCCAGAACTTTCTTGTTCATCTGCAATAAATGCCAAGGAGTTACAACCAATGATACATAAGTTCACACATACAGTAAGAAATCCAACACATCACTAACACAGCACTACATTCTAATACCGGGACAAAGCGTCAATGTCAGGGAAGGAGAGTGATGCTGAGCGACTTATGTTTCAAAACTCTGCATGAACCACCTGCTGGATTTTTAGACTAATTCCTGTTCAGTGCAGTACTTGGCTACGTTTTGACAATATGTGATAAATATGTGAAATAAACACACGGCTAAATAGGTAATAAGGGAGGAGAAAATCATTCAATATTAAAGGAGAAACTGGCCTTAGGAATGTGCATTTTCAGGCTTTACATGTAAAATGACTTTATTACAGGAGAGTTGATGTCACTCAGGTTGCACTCAAATGATTACGCAAGGTCAAGCGAACCTCGAGAAGTCAGCATGGAGACAAGCAGGAAACAGAAAATCACTTCTGTATCCTTCCTTAGACTGTCTTCTGACAGAAGCCCTACTCGTCACTTCTGGTACTGAGACAGAGAGTGGAACGATTATCTCTCCTCTGCTCTTGGGATAAGAACAGCTGGGAGCTGTGGCTAAGAAGCATACACCAGGATGTCACACTGTCCTGCACTGATCTTGACTATTTCACATGATACAGAAGAAGACAATTTTGAACGTAGTCTACCTCACTCATGGCCAGAATGCTGTCATCTACCACCTTCCACATGACAGGAGCCAGGGTTGCATGATGATGGTTCTGAGTTAGAAGGATTATATTTGCTTCCTGCACCCTTAAAGTTCTGAGTATTTCTTGTTTTATTCCCTGGCTCAGAGCTATGAATGGTTAAGGAGCTGTTTCATTTCACCTAAGGATACAATGAAATGGTCCAGTAGCTACTTTAACGAAAGTCAGCTTTTACAGTCATACTGTATCCTTAGTGAAGCACTAAAGAAGCCACATTTTTTAAGGAGCAGCTGTTCATTTATGATATGAAATCCTAAAATACAGAAGCAAATAAAAGCTTAACAATTTAATTATCTGTGTGTGCAGTGAAGAAAGAGTGCGGGTGTGAAATGTGGTAAGTGATGTTTCCTCTCCCATCAGCACTTACACCCCTTCTGGCCACAGGTTGGGAGTCCTGGGACACAGTTACCACGCTCATTTCCTGACTGCCCTGCTTTTCACACTCCACACACTGATCATTACAGACCATGTGCTAAAGTGGGAAAATCGACATCATGGAGCATAGAAACATTCAGTATCAGAGTCCTAAGAATCCTGCAATGGAACCCAATCTAGCTCTGATAATCCACAAACCCCTTCCATCCTGAGGCCATGGGCTGTGTGGCCAATGGGCTGGCCATGGATTGTTAAGAGTTCTCCTGAAGCATCGATTCAGGGTAATAATGGTGAACACTGTTCTATAGCAGAGTATCTGGTCATGCCTCCAAGTTGTCTCTGATCTAAATGAATAGAGTGTTAATGGATAGGTTGTGAATACTTTATAGCTTGTATCAATCACTGTACTCTGGGTAAAACTTTGACTGTTTAGTAATCCATGGCATGCTTATGACGAGCTATCGCTGGGTTCTCTGTTGGCCATTCTGTGTGGGTGTATATGCCTTCGGGAGGACCTTAACACTTTTTTAAAAAAAAATTTACCTTGACCCTTTAAGGTACTTTGTCTAAGGTAAGCACAAACACAAGCCTGTACGGTGGGCAACAGGTGTTCTCAATTTGGGTATTAGCTTTTTTTTTTTTTTTGAGACAAGGTCTCACTTCGTAGTTCAGGCTGGCCCTGTACTCACTATGTAGCCCAGAGCAGCCTGGAACTCACAACAATCCTCCTGCTTCTGCCTCTTGAGTGCTGGGATTACAGGTGTGAGTCACCGCATCTGGCATGGTGGTATGTGGTACTGGGGATTGAACTCTGGACCTTGTGATTTCCAGGCAGATGCCAGAACCACTAAGCTAAATCCCTGGCATGGGTATTAGCTTTTTGTGGGATTTGAGGAAAATAAAAATTGCTCAGTATTTCAAGACTCAGGAATGTGTGAGAGATTTCAGTTGAAACTTTATTCCAGATAAAACAAACACTGGTCACAGGAGGCGAATTTGTCTGAAGTCCCAGTTGCTGGAGGAAAGGGGAGACCTGTTTCTATCTAGTTAACTCGCTTTTCCTTCAGCCAACCCAGAGTGAACACTTATTTGGGGCCATTTTGTTTCTTGCATCACAAAGATGACAAAACAACACCATAGAAGAACTCCAGGATTGTGGATCACAGGCCACCTCTGGGGGGACTTTCATTCTCAGGCATTGAAGGTACCACCATCACTAGAAGGCAATTGGCAGGCCTTCAATTAGTTAAGATAGTGGTGCAGAGGCAATCAAGAAGACAGCAGGGCGTTAACAAAGAATGAGACATTACTGTGACCAGACGGGTGGACACTGGCTAACGTAGTGCTGCATTTAGATTAGTTCAGATGAGAAGCCAATTCCCAATGTCTTCAACAAATAAATTGCCAGAAATAAAAAGAAAGGGGAGATTTAAAAGCCAGTATAACCAAAAGGAAAAAGTAGATCTTCTGGGATCTTAATTTAAATTGACTTTTTCTTTTACAGTGCACACATTTTCTTTCTCATTTGTTTAGATGTATGTATAAATGAAAATCAGAATCACATTTCTGGGAAATGTGAAGTCTGACGTTTGATGGTGGACTTACTGCTAATATTTCCAAGTGTGGTAAGGTTATTTAGTTATGTATTTTAAAAGAGAACACTTTAGGGACTTATTATGTTATTGGTATTTATAAGAAGCAATAGGATGGCTACAATTTCTTTGAAATAATCCAGTGTGTGGGTTGGATGGAGAAACTAGGCTGGACCTCTACTGGAGACTGTTCATCAGTAATGACTATTGACCATGGTTGATAATGATTCACTACATTTTTTTTTTCTACTTTTGTGTGGACTTGAAATTTCCTAAGTTTTATTTAAAAAGAAAATAATATTAATCCTCTTATAAAAGCATATCTGGAGGCCTTGAACCAACAGGTGTTTAAGCCCTTTGGCTTCCTTCTGCCCACTGTTGACAGTGGCGATGCTGGCTGGCTGTGGTCTTATGTAGACCATCTGCCCATCTGGCCATAAGTCGAGGCTCTTCAGCTTTCCCGCCCCTTGTCCTGTCACTGTCTCTTGAGGAGGTCAGGTCTTAGCTCTGTCCAGGTTTTCATAGCAAGGTTTTCCTACTTATGATTCAGCCTTTGCCCTTTCCCCAGTGATGCCAACACATGATTCCATTTCTTTTCTTCTCAGAATATTTTATTTTTTAATTTATTTAATTTTTTTTGGACACAGGGTCTCACTATGTAGTTCACACTGGTTTTGAACTCAGTACGTAGCCCAGGCTGGCTTCAAATTTATAGTGATTGTTCTGTCTCAGCCTCCCATTCCCAGAATATTTTAAAAGCATAAACGAGAATCTTTCATCTTAAAGATTTTTGTTGGCTCTGCAGTTCCTTAACAATGAAACACAACTTCTTAGCAAGAGCTGAGTGGGAGCCTCTTATCAATCCAGAGTCCCACCAGCCTCTGTCACCCTGATCCACTTTCCCAATTTTCTTATAACAGAAGTGCTGCAGTTCTTCACAAGGCACCTTTCCTTCTATCTTCAGTCTTGCATGTTAAATTGAAAGGCAGACATCTTTCTTTTATTTGTTCTCCTGGAGAGTTTTTTCTCTTTTTATTGCAAAACTTGGCTCAGATGTCTTTCAGTACACTTTCCTGGCCTCTCATGTGAGACTTTCCTGTGATGCCTCAGTGTTTCTCAACTTTCAATTTCCATTCTTGCCACTCCCTCACCCAGGAGAAAATTAAATGTAAATTCCCCAGAAGGAGAGGAACTCAGTTTTAAAGTGTAAGACTGAGTTAGCTACAGTTGAGATTCAGAGAACACAGACCGTCCACAGTAATAGTGAAGACCGTTTGCTCCCGAGAACCAGTTTCTGCCCTCAGTGAGAATCCATGTCCAACATACACTTTTTATTCCTTTTCTCTTTGCAGTACTGGAGACTGACCTGAAGTCAAGGTCTTTATGCTGAGCCACATCCCAAAGTCCTTTTTATTTTGAAACAGGGTCTTGCTGGCTCAAATTTGTAGCTCCCCAGGGTTGGTCTCCCAAAGTGTGGAGACGATTCATGTGGACCACTAGTTCTAGCTTGTGCTCTGTACTTAATGATCTCTTTTCCTGTTTCCGTCATTAGTATAAGATTACCCTGAAAACAAAGATTTTTATCTTCATGTCCTAATAGCTGAGAACTATGTCTGACAGCAGAAATAGCAGTAAGTGCTGGAAATGAGCAAAAAGATGAATGTTAATGTGTAGTCTGGTACTAGGAAGAGATCTGGAGGCAAGTTCTCTGCATCAACTCCCCCACTCTGCCAAGGTCTAGTGGCCTTCTCCAAGAGGTGTCACACAAAGCCAGTGTGGTTCACTGAAAATGAAACTAAGACCTGGGTTGTCATGGCAGGGACCAGAAAACCTAGGACTTCTTCCCTTCACTGTTCCCAGAGTGTTGAGTCAGCTTCAGGCTCAACTTCCTGTTCCATCTGCCTTCTTGAACTGTTGCCAAGTTGGCATCTGAAAAGTGATGCCTACGCGGATGGCAATAACTGCCGTTTAGAAAGTGATGCTCAGACCATTTTGGAGGTGGAAGAGCTCCAAGATACTCTATGTAAAAGCTTAGAAAGTAGCAGCTAGAGTGTTCAGCCAGAAAAGAAACTTTCTGAAGAGGAAAAATACAGGAAGTTTCAGGGTGAGCCTCAACAGATGTTAATGATATTATAAGCAGCTTTTATATCACAGCAGAAGGTTTACAACTATTAGGGAAAGACGTGAAAGGGGCCAGCCTACTTGTTTGTTCTGCTCAGCTCTAGTTAAGAAAATTAATGGGAGCATGGAACAGATGCAAAATTGCTGTCTTACTTGTCTGCAATGTTATTTTCAGGCTTCTTGAGTGCTGCCTGTTTAACAAAATGAATACGATCTGGCTTGATTCCATAATAGCAGCTGCGTCTGTGGCCAAATAGGTTTGGATTTGAAAGAGTCTTTGGAAGACAGACGTGGACAGGTCAATCAAAGTTCACTTGAGCTGAAAATGATGGGATTAATTTTAGAATATGGCTAAATTTCTTGAAGTTGGACAGGTCTGAGAAAGTAAACCACTTAGAATAACATTCCCTACCATTTCCTTACTGTTGTGTGGTCAATTTACTTGATCATGTCAAAGTAATGTACTGAGTTCCATGGGGTTGTTGGCATGTTTAAGAGTGGAATTCAAACTCCTTTATGAAAGTGATAATTTTCAAGTCTCAAAGCGAGGTCCCTTGGTTATGGTGCTTCTCAAGTGTTTTATGACCAACAGCGTTGGCAACCTCTGGGAACTTGTTAGAAATGCAAACACTCAGTGTCTTCCCGCACTGGAGGAATCACAGCTCTGGGGAGGTCCCAGCCAGCTGTGTTTAATGACCCTCCGGGTGATTCTCATACACACTTGGAAAGAACAAGCATGAAGAAAGTGGCACTTCTTTTTTCTGTCCCGCAGCCAGCTGCCTGACAATAAGCCCCTCTTCCACTGAGCCAACATCATTCTCAGGAACTTGTAATGAGGCATCTCTGCTACTGGTCTAAGTTTTAGGAAAATGCTGCTCCAAATTATTTCGCTAAGGTTAATACAAATACACTGAGAAGCAAAGACAAAACAAAACCAATCAGCAAACAAAGAGAAAACCATGACAGCCCAGATCCTTGAAGAACAGACTACTTAACTAGTAGAAAGTCTATGTCTTTGCATGAGACTAATTCACTCTAGATGGGATAGTCTGATGCCTGGAACTATTTTTTTGACACAGTGTAGGGCCCATAAAGGTAAAGTAATGAAGTCATGGGCTCTAAAAAAAGTTCTAAATTAGAAGAAAAATAATTTTTTTTGAGGCAGAATCTTGCTTTTGTAGTTCAGGCTGGTCCTGAACTCAGCCTCAAACTCGCAGTGATTCTCCTGCCTCTGCCTCCCAAGTGCTGGGATTCCAGGCATGAGCCACCATACCTGGCATTGTGGTATGTGGTTCTGACTGCTAGTGAGCATGAGTCTCCATGCCTGGCATTGTTGCATGTGGTTATCGGGGATCAAACCTGGGCCCTTGCTCTTGCAAGGCAGGTAGTAGAACCACTGAGCTAAATCCCTGGCCCTAGAAGACAATTTAAATGAAGAAAGAGGTGGTTAACAGATGGGCAAAAAGGTAGTTCTACAAAGCACTCCCTTTAAAACTATATAAGTTAGATTTGGAAACTTCTATGTCTTCTTACATATCACTGTAAATCCCCACACTTGGCTCAGCAGTTCTTTCTCAGAGCCTAGCCAGATCTCCTAACTCTGCACTCCTCTTTGACACTGGCCCCTAGTGCATGGAAGGTAAGACAGCAGATTTTATTTTAGGAGGGCTATCTGCTTCCCTGTGGACCTGGGGTTTGGGGAGCAGCCGCTGTCTAGGAGCCTTGGGCCCATGCAAGAGCCATTTTTCTCACCTCCATTGTGTCCCTGTAATGATGAAATATGACAAATTCAACAACTTCCAAAGGCAGAAGGGTGACTGAATCAGTAAGGACTAAAATGCCTGTGACTCAGTGGGGCCGGAAGAATTGGACATCATGGACTGAAGCTAAAATTAATTTTAGATATATTCTAGTAATGACTGCTGATTGTGTTCACTGGGTTTTACTGAAGTGTAAATATTATCACTAAAATATTACTTCCTTTGATCCTTAAAACAATTATGTAAAATAATGGAATTTTTCTCTGAGAGAAAGAGAGAGAGAGAGAGAGAGAGAGAGAGAGTGTGTTACTGGGGAATGAATCCATGACTTTCATAGTGAGCTGCATCCAAGTTCATTTTTTTATTTTTATTTTTTCACTGAGTCTCCAAGTGGCGCAGGCTGTGGTCATACATGTGATTCTCCCATCTCAGCTTCCCAGCGTGCTGAAATAATGGATGCTAAGTGGACATTTATAGATTGGGAAACTCATGCTCAGGAAGCTAATTGGCTCAGGTTTCCCAGCTCTTCAGTGGTGAAACCAGTCTAGTATTGTCTGTCTTTTCATTCTAGGGGCTGAAAATAGAGTTAATTCAGATGCTCTTAAATGTCTCAGCATTTTAGTAAAGCTAGTGGTCACTGGCCAAATGCTGGCCAATCTCTACTTTAAAGCTTTCCAGTGGCATCCCTTCCATTGGCCTCTGTCATTAAATTTACATTTCATAACATAGTCATGGATTCATGATGGTCTGGCTCTAGTGTATCTTTCCAGCCAACTCCTGCCACTTCTTACACATACTATATGCGTCACCTACAGCTGCCTGCTGAGATGTGCCATGCTCTGTCAGTCTCATGCCCCACCTCCCAATATCTTTTATAGAACAAGGATGTTAGACTCATTTCCTTAGGGCTTCCCAGTCTTACATGGATACTCCTGCATTACCTTGAAGGTTAGCTTGTACTCATAAAATACGCCTCCTACTATTTGATGGTGACTGATTGAAGGGCAGGGACAGAGTTCTCTTTATTTAAGAACTAGTAGTTCCTAGCACAGAACCTCGTGCCTCAGAGACATTAAATAAATGCTGATGACCTGACTGCAAACAAAAGACATTGACAATATGTGAGAACTGTTTTACCATCCCCTTTAGGAAGCGGAAGGGCAGAGAAATGAGACTACTGTAACTAAAAGAAATGTTTACACTTTGAAGCAACATCTGTTAATACTGCCTTGCTGGGAAGCAAGGTGTATCAGGTACGGTTATAAACTTCTTGTGATTGATATGGGAACCATTGTCAAAGGATAGAGAGGAATGGCAGCTAAAGAAAAAATGACAGATTTCCTGGGTTTCATAAAGTCCCATATTGTCTGACTGCTATTTCCAGGAGTAGAGAATGCACACTGACGATTGCTCTTCAACAGTATTGAGACAAAACTTGGCACCTATTCGGTGTGGCAGCTTAAATCACCAACACAGCCTGTGACTGAGCACAATTATCAAACTTCTGAAATCAGACTATTCTAATGATCAATATTTATTTTCCATTCAGTTACCCTTTGATCAAAGATCAGAACAAATGCAATGCAAGGATTTTCAGGAGACAGATTTAATAAAAGCAGACTCTGTTCAGGAACCACTGATTGTTCTGACAGCCGTCTGAGGCGGGGACATATTTCCACACTTGCATTATGGAAAATGGAACCAAATCTCAGATAGCTTCAATAATATGCCCAAATGTACACAGTGCAAATATTCCAGAAAGATAATTTAAATTTGGGTCTGACTTTAAAGTGTGTGCTCTCTGTGGCTACACAGCCTGCTCTGAACTAATCTCATGTGTATATTTTTAATGGAAGGATCTAAGATTTGAAAAATAAGACCTCTTAAAAATTAAAAAGTATTTAATAATCGTGGGAATTACCATGATATTTAGATATAGGACTGTGGGTGAAAATTATAAAGGGAAAAATAAGCCAAAGGAAATTAGAAACTGAAAATAAGATTTAGTTCTTCAGGTGCTTAGTTGTTGCTTCTCAGACCCCTGCCAGTACATCTGCAAGCTGGGCTTTGAAACTGGACACGCTGCCAACTGTACACACCGTATACACTCATCCCTGGCTTGGCTTTTTCACTCTGCGAGGAAGGTAGCTGAGATCTGCTTAGCAGGGCAAATCATGCAAAACAGATTCTCCATAGGGCTTTGCCTCTTCACTGGGTCAGAACCCAGATCATGCTGCAGGCTTTCATCTTCTCTTGAAAATCCCCCAAAGGAAGTGCAATCGAAGCAATCTTGACAAGACAGGAATGCAAATGTTGGCACAGAAAATGAATTTCTTGGGAAATAATGACAAGATATTCTGTGCATACAGCATTGGTTATAGAGTATATTTTGATATGATCATTATTAATGTCATAATGGATATACTTTTTTCTACTTGACATAGAAATCATGAGCATATGACCTAACATGACCATGAGCTCTAGATCTAGACATTTAGATTACTGAAAGATTCCAGAACATTCATTATTGGTTGTTGTTATGATTTAGATTTTAAATGCCCAGAAGCCCCACAGCCTTATGTTTTAGGAAAGCCAGTGGTCACTGGCCAAGTGCTGGCCAATCCCTACTTTATGGCCTTTCTGTGACATCACTTCCATGGCTTCTGGAGTTAAATTCACATTTCTTAACATAGCTTACAAGGCCCATAATGATTTGGCTCTAATATATATTTCTAGCTACAATGAGACCTTCAGGAAGTGGGGCCAAGAGGGAGGAAGTCAGATCACTGGAGGTGTGCTCTGAAAGGGGTACTGGACCCTGACCCTTTGCTTTCTCTTTTTGGTTCCTGCATACCATGAGGTTACACGATTTCTACTACAATGTTCTGTCACATCACAAGCCCAAAGTGATGGAAAAAAGTTACCAAGGATTGAGATCCCAAATGAATCTCTTCCTTTTAATTTAATTATCTCAGGTGTTTTCTCACAGCAACATAAAGCTGACTAGCATGCAGCACCTTTTTACATAATTGCGTACACACAAATACAGTAACTAATCTTTACTTACTCAATTTAGTATATTAATAGTGGCACTTAATCTGTCACTATAAACATACAGACCAATGTCACAGAATGATTCTGAGTAAACTGGCTTCTTTTTCTAGTTCTCCTATTTATGTCTGTCCTTGTTTGAGTGGTAAACTTCTTTTGAATTAATTGCATTTATTCACAATTCTGTTTATTCCAGTAATATTTGTTATTATAATCATGAAATTTAATTACTCATATATTTTATAAAAAATGTTTGTGTAGTTGTCCAATGAAAACAAAATCAAATTTATTAGGCAAAGATTTCTACTAAATACACAGAGGAGAAACTAACACAATAGAGCAAAACAAAATCCAGGTGATGGCTGGGGATTTAGCTCAGTGGTTCTGGTGCCTGCCTGGCAAGCATAAGGTCCCGAGTTCAATCCCCGGTAACCACATACTATAATGCCAGATGCAGTGACTCACACTTGTAAGCACAGCACTTGGAGGCAGAGATAGGAGGATTGCTGTGAGTTCAAGACTACTCTGGGTTACATAGTGAGTTCAGGGCCAGTCTGAACTACAAAGCAAGACCTTATCTATAAAAAAAAAAAAAAAAAAAATCCCTGTGAGTAAGCAATATGACAGCTTTAAATTGCTTAAACCATGTATTATAAAGCATCAAGGAGCTGCATTGTGAGATTTCACAGGAGGGGGATTAAAGGTAATAACACAGTATAATGTCAAAAAGTCAGAAGAAAGGATTTTGAAAATTTTTGCCGTGAATACTATAAATGAGAAAATAGGTGTATTTACCCTTATTTAAACTTTTCATAATGAATACACATATCTCACATCATGTTATCCCATTAAGATGTATATTTTTACACTTTTATGAATCAGTCTGATGTAAAGAGAAAGCAAAACAAAACCAGAAAATCATCAGTTATATGTTATGGTTATAGTCAGAAAAACAAAAGAATTGTAACTCTATAGAGGAAAGAGCTGAACCTTACTCCTAAGACTGACAACATTTTAAAGCAAACAATGATATTAACACATACTGTTATCTATAATTCCCCATGTTACCTGACTCTTTCTATTAACTTTTTCTATTAGCTCCAGGTTCTTAGCACACATTAAATCTCACACACTGACTGGTGTCTCCGCTGGGCCACTGCGATGGCATCACCTGGGAGTTTGTTAGAGAGGCAGAACCTCAGGGCCCAGCTGTGGACTGTGCCCGGTCTGCTCTGGGTGTCTCGGAAGTGCTACTTCCCCTCCTCTGTACTCTCCCTATTGCTGGAGGCCTCGAGCATGCACTCAGCCCTTTTGGAAAATGACATGACATGAAACATATCCACAACTTCTTTTTCCCTATTACTCGCCAACCCTAATTTTCTGAAATATTTTCAAAGAAAAATTCAAGGAAGAATAGTGGATAAAGACCTCTATATGTCAAATTCCGGTGAAAGTATTACTTATAAAATGAAACAACTGAAAATAATTTAAGGATTATAAATAAAGAACTATAAATGAATGACAAAAAATAACAAAAATAGACACGAAGGGCTTCTAAAAGGGTAAAATATTTATAATATAAAGCTAATATAAAAGTGTGACATTCACTCTGGTTATAATTATGTAATAGAAATGTTAGCAAAGACATGAAAATAACTAATCTCAGTGCATTAAGGTGGTATTGGTTGCTGGAATATTTTTCATTCTTAAAATTACTTCATACAGTTATAATAACATTTATGGTGAAAATATCTTAAGTCATTGAAAAGCCTCATAGTTTACAATTCATACTGCACTCTCAATGCAGAACTGAATGACTCAACTATCTGGAGCACTGCCACAATGTCACCAGCCAGATGTTCTACGTACAACATCAAGATCTATTATCTTTTGACAGATGGGCTGTTGGAAAAATCAGTCTTAAATAAGGATGCTGTGCATACCTGAGTTATCCTCATCTTTACGGATTTTGAGTTTTACTAGATCTTCACATTGCTGTAAGATCTGAACCGCATCTTCCATAGAACAGTTGTCCAGCCGGATGTTATCTATTGCAAGTAATTTATCCCCAAGTTCCAAGGTTCCAGTTCTGTTAGTAAATGCACAGAAACACATGACAAATGATAAGTGCTTAATCGACCATTTAAAGCGACATTAAGCATAATGTAGCACTCTGGTCAGGAGAGAAAAGGAGATTCTTCAATTGTTTTTAAATTACATTTCCCCACCCTTAGTTGGGATGACATTAAATTGCAGAGTATTGAAAACATTTTTTATGTCTTCTTCAATTAGACCAGTACATCTGTCTTATCTTTACTCAGGAAATCTAAGGCTTCTAAGAGGGAGATAATGGACAGGGGTCTGCAGGGATCCCCATGTCTTTATGCTCCTCTGAATTCTTCCAACACTTTTGATTTTAGCAATCTGGAAACAGAAGGTGCTGAGGGAGTAAGGAGGTCAAGGTGGGTGGAGTCAGTAGAGACCCAGGGCTTGGAACCTGCCATTCCCAGCGCTCCTGGAAGCTCAGTGTCCGGAGCAGGAAGAAAATGTACAGAGGAGTCGAATCTCACGCTACCTGTTTGGAAAGTGATGTCTGAGCATCTAACACTGGCTTTACCAAACAGATCTGTTACATGTTTTTAAAGGTGTGTAACAAAATGGGAAAACAGTAGAAGTATAGCTTATAAATCTTCATATATGTACATATGCATATATATTCATATTTGTAAGAAATTATTTTTATGCATTATGTCTCTGATAAGACGGCTAAATATTTTCCAGCATCAATTTTCCCCTGATTTCTCCTGGTTACTCCCTAAAAATCCATATGCTGAGTCTCTCAACATCCCTCAGTTCCCTACTTCCTACCTCTGGCTAAGAAACACAGATCACTGGCCAGTGGGAGGGAGGGCTTCCCTGCCCTGGCTCGCTTGCTCACTTCCCAGCTGGATATGTAAGAAAATTTCCATCTTGTTTTTTCTACTGTGCTAATGTTTCTTTTCTATAGCAACTGAGCCTATAGATCTATCCCTGAACTCACACAATATCTCTTCCTGATGACTATTATAATACATGTCTGTGAGAGTACTTCTCATAACTGAGGCTATGGTGATGAGTTCACTGGAAAGTCAAAGGTAGAAGATAATCAGAGAAGAAGAACCACTGCAATACACAGTAGACCCCCAAACTCTTTTGGAAAATTATTGTCTGAGTGTGGAAATAAAATGATAGCAGAGGAATGAACTATGTGGCATTGCCATCAGGAATGTAAAATAACATTGATAGATAATAGCTGCCTGAACAATATTGAGACTACAGTGATCCATTAACCAGGCCCACCTTGGGTATGGAAGAGGTCATTTCTGTTTAAATTAAGAGACGCCTTGGAATAAATAAAAAAGTACACTTTGCTTACCTGTGTGCCACACTCCCTTTCTTGATATCTGAAATGACAAGGGGGTCCCCTGGTTTTCTACTAGATGGCGCTGTAATAATTCAGATAGAACAATCACATCTTTAAATGTATGATTCACCCAGTACTATATATTCCTCACTTTTACAATTGTTAATGCAAACAGGATTTATTTATTTTATTTTATACAAAACAGCGATGTTCAGCAAATGCATTAGGATATATGTGCATTGTAGGTGTAAAAACAGTCATGTTAAATATTTATGAACTTAAAATATAAGGCCAAGCTATTTAATTTGCAATTGGAGAAAGCAACTGGAGAACTGCCTATCAAGTTAAATCTGTTTTAATCAGTGCTTCTCAAGAGAAAACTTAAAGGCGTGGTCACTCAGTAGAACAGTCACTCAAGGCTCCCCTTCACGGTGCTGTGAGGGGACCTCTTCTTCTATTCCTCCTCCACTTCTTCCCAGGAGGGAGACACCACTGTTGATGAGGGTGTGTCATTGTTATTTAAGTATCCCAAGAGTGAAAGTGGATAGGAATCAGTAATATAAAATTTATTTTTTTCCTCCAGGAGAAAGTCACTTGGTAGATGGACTATAAATCTTTGAATTCTGTTCACATATTCATAAATAGAAAGTTCTTAAGTATTCTAGAACGTGGCTGTTTCATTTTACTGACTGTAGTAAACGTTTTGTTCTTAGGTAATTAATTCTTATACATCCTGATACTATAAACATGTACATAAAACTTTAAGGTCACAGAAAATCTATGATTCTGTATAGTGGTCAGTTTTGGGCTTTGTAAATTTTCTTACAAATATTTTCACTTGATATGAATGAAAAACAGCCCAAAATGAACTTAACTAATGTTCGTTCTTGGAATGAAATAAAGTCCATATATATGCAAAAAAATCATTGACTTAGAAGGTTTACATTTTTTTTTTTTAGGTTTTTTGAGACAGGGTCTCACTTTGTAGTTCAGGCTGGCCCTGAGTTCAGCCTCAAACTCATCACAGCAATCCTCCTGCCTCTGCCTCCTGAGTGCTGGGATTACAGGCATGAGCCACCACACCCAGCACTGTGGTATGTGGTACTGGTTGGTGCTGGGTGTGAGTCTCCATGCCCAGTATAGGTATGTGGTTACCGGGGATCAAACCCAGGTCCTTGCGCTTGCAAGACAGGCGCTGGAACCACTGAGCTAAATCCCCGGCCCCCTTAGAAGGTTTACATTTAATTTAGGAGTTTGATACTTAAAAATTATGCCTATCAACATTTGTAAAAGAAAAAAAACCAACTGGCCTCTGAGAGATGTTTTGCCATTCTGCAGCCTGGAATGATTTCCTTTTAGAGATCATTAAAAGGTCCCTAAAGTAGGATTTTATTGTAAACAGTCTGATCACCCCATAATAATCATAGAACCATTTCATATCCCATAATCCCATCTGAATCCCAGGAAAATGTTTATGCACAAGAACAGATGGTTTAATATCTCAACACAACATTTAAAGGAAAAGCAAACACTACAAATACCTTACCCACTGTCTAAATTAGTTCATAGTGAATGTTAATGGCATTTCATATAATCATTATACTTAGCTTCTAACAAAGAATGCAAAGTACCTATTAAGTACAATTAATTTATTATTTAAAGGTTAATTCAATGATTTGATATAATTCCTCTAGAGAAATATAAACATCTAGCATTTTTACTCGTGTCACATTCCCAAACTGCAAACTGTTCTGGGCATAAGGAACAAAAATAAAACTTTGCTATTACCAGCAAGCATAACTTCTCTAGTATTTGCCAATAAATTTACATATTTTGCCAAGCTGTAGTAAACATCATGTAGCACTCACTGTTTCTTTGGCTTTAAAAATATCCATGTTCCACTGAAATGGAATGTGATATCCAACAATAGCAGAAGCATCAAAACTCAACAAACCTACTTTTGTCATTTTTGCAACAAAAGAAAATAGTACTGTGACCTTTTGGACAAAACTCCCACAGTTTTTTGGAGAAGCTGAAATTTCTTATGGTCTGGGAACATGCCTGGCAGCCATTCTCGCACTTGCCAGATTCTTCTCTTTCTCCTTTAGCCAAATTTATACTTGAGACTTGGAAGGTTCGTTGAGGTGGACTCCGAGGGGAGTGATTACACTAAACCCTAAAGTGAGACCAGACCCCTGTTGCTTCTACCATGAGCATTAAATTTGGCAATGCATGGTCCAGGGGCTCAGTCATGCTGTGCACATCCTACTGCCTTGTTTCAATTCTCTGCTACCCAAATCAAATGCAGTTGGTTTGTAGTGTTGTAAGAAATATTAGTTGCCAACATTTAAAAATGGATTGCTTTCATTAGGCGTATGCTTTGTTTTTAAAGGAAGGTGGACAACAAAGAAAGATGGGCTGGTTTCTAAGTCTCATGAGGTCACAAGGCATGAACTGTTGTTTTCAGTATTTTGATTCCAGCTGTGAAGGCCATATACAAACATGTCAGGAGCAGGGCTGAGGGTTTAGTCAGTGGGCGAGAGTGTTGCTCATAAAAGAAGGGCAGCAAAAGGTTAAGCTTTGGACAAGAAAAATAAAACAAGACCCCTTAAAATTGTAATCTAACAGGTCAAATAAACAGAGCTCAAAGCCTGACAAAAGAGAAGGTGATGTTGAATCCTGTTTTATATCATAGATATTAAATTTAAACTACTGTTCTTTTCCCACTTACACTTATGAAATGCTGTAATTCAAACTCCACTTGTATCTCGAGAGTCACTGTTCTTGTGGTTCTACAGTGACCCCTGAGTCATCTACACAAAACTAGCTCAGAACTTGAGCTTCATCATATCTACCTGAAGCTCTTTTGCACTGCAGCAAGCCCTGCTTGTTGGAAATCTGATCTTAGATCACAAAAATACATTTGCATAACACTACAAAGTTCACTGAATTGATATTTCCTTTTTTTTTTTAGTTTTGAGACTGGTCTTGCTTTGTAGTTCAGACTGGCCCTGAACTCGGCCTTGAATGCAGCAATTCTCCTGCCTCTGCCTCCCAAGTGCTGGGATTACAGGTGTGAGTCACAACACCCAGCACTGTGGTATGTGGTTCTGATTGCTGGTGGGTGTGAGTCTCCATGCCCAGCATTGTGGTATGTACTTACTGGGGACGGACCCTGGGCCCTTGAGCTTGCAAGGCAGGCACAAGAACCACTGAACTAAATCTTGCACATCCCCCATCTTGCACATTCTTGATAGTCGTAAGGAAACTGCTACTGCAGTACTTTTTAAATCTTCTTTTTAAAAATTTGTATCAAAATTATAGGTGCATTGCCGTTTAAAGAGTATGAAACTCCCTGAATGCAGACCTCAACTTTCTGTTTCTCTAAGTGTGACTACAGGTGGTTCTCAAGGTAACAATTGTTTGATTTATTGGGTTTTCAATTTTTTTGTCATGTAAAGGTAATATATATTAGGTAGAAACTATACAGTGATTTTTTTCTTGTAATTGATTATTTGTTGTGTTTTCCTGACACTGTGTACAACAACTCTGCCACCTCCTGGCCACCACTGGAACCCTAGTTGTCTGCCTCCTATCTGAGGCTTACGGGCCTATCTGTTTGGAAACATACCTATCAGTCCTGGGAAATTTTATGGAATCATCTCTTTAATGCTTTTGCTTTGTTGCCTTTTGTGTCGAGGCTGTGTCCTTTGGGCTCATCCTTATATAACATTCTTTCTAGATTTCTCATTTATTTGTTATTTTGTTTTAGTTTTGGGAATCCCTTAATTTCACCCTTAGTATTTTAACTACATCTTTTATTCTTGCCTTTTCTTAATTTTTAAGAGCTCTTTGTTCTTCTTCTGGATGTTACTTTGCAGAAATATTTATTCCTTGACTGCTCTTATGGATGCAATATTTTATATTGTTATTGAGGTAAAGAACACAGTTCTGTGTTTTTCTTTTTCCTGAACATATTGTTTCTTTGATTCTTCTCTTTGTTTTGGGTGATAGTCTTGCATATTAGATTCAGACATTGTTCTGTTTATTTCCTAGCTGTCTTCGTACAGACTGTGAGGACCACACTTTCCTTTTTTTTTTTTTTTTTTTTGAGATGGTCTCGCTTTGTAGTTCAGGCTGGCCCTGAGCTCAGCCTCCAACTCACAACACAGCAATCCTCCTGCCTCTGCCTCCCGCATGCTGGGATTACAGGCATGAGCCACCATACCCGCCACTGTGGTATGTGGTACTGATTGCTGCTGGGCGTGAGTCTCCACACCCAATATAGTATGTGGTTATGGAGGATTGAACCCGGGCCCTTGTGCTTGTGAGACAGGCGCTGGAACCACTGAGCTAAATCCCCGACCCTCCTTTTGCAAATCTTATACTGTCATGTAAAGTGAGTGACAACACAGGCAAAGTAGTAGAGGTCTAAATTCAAGCTACTGTCACTTAATTTCGGAGGTGTAAAAACTCCTCACTATGAAAAACTAGTTATTCCAGGAAATACATATTCAGGCTGGGTATGCGGTACAGTGACAGCTTCTATGCACAAGACCCTAGGATCTATCACCAGTACTATCAGAAAATAAATTCTTTTTTTTTTTTAAGGTTTTTTTGAGACAGGGTCTCGCTTTGTGGTTCAGGCTGGCCCTGAGCTCAGCCTCAAACTCACATCACAGCAATCCTCCTGCCTCTGCCTCCTGAATGCTGGGATTACAGGCGTGAACCACCATGTCCGGCACTGTGGTATGTGGTACTGGTTGTTGCTGGGTTGAGTGTCCACACCCAGTATTGTTATGTGGTTACCGGGGATCGAACCCAGGCCCTTGCGCTTGCAAGACAGGCGCAAGAACCACTGAGCTATATCCCTGGCCGAGAAAATAAATTCCTTTTCATAGGAGGTATAAAATGACAGACTCTGTCTTGTTGAGTAGCTTTTTCTTTGTTTGAAGACAAGTAAACTCTTCTGAAGTTTGATGCTAATTAAATGGGAACAAACAAAGTGGCTCCAGAACACTATAGTATCCAGTCGTTTGTGGAACTTACTCTGATAACCAAAGTACTTTGCCCAAAATCTGATGAAGCATCAACACTCCATTAGGGAGATGTTGTCTCTCTTTCTCTCATTCAGCTTTATTTTAATCATGACCATATACATAATATGTGGCAAGTACCAGAAATTATTTAACTTGAAGTACAGCACTGAAGAAAATTTTTATTGCAAATTCAGTAGCAGACATGAACCATTCTCTTTTAGATATACTTAAGACTTGAGAGAAATGACAGATTTGTTGTGCTTGTCATAGGGCTGCTTTACCATTTGTAAAACATAAAGCAAGTCTTTGTTCCTGCAAATAATTCAGTCACAACTAAAAGGGAAAGCCAACAAATTAGCTGCACTCATGAAATGCTGCCTTTTGCTTTTCTGATACAGGACCTGGGAGGGTCCTTCAGTTAGATAGCAGCAGGACTCAGTGGCACCGTGACGGAGAAGCCAGGGTGAAAACAAATAGCAATGGGTCTGGATTCTTACTCTGCCTTTGATTAGCTCTTGGATGTTGGGGAGGTTATCGCTAAGCCACATTATCATCTCTGTAAAATGGGGGTAGATGCCACAGGGATGCTTGAGGATTACATAATAAAACACATAAAATAAAACTATGTAGTGTAATGTCCACTCAAAGTAGATATAAATCCCTACAGTAGGGCTGGGAATTTAGCTCAGTGGTTCCAGTGCCTGCCTTGCAAGTGCAAGGGCCCAGGTTTGATTTCGGTAAATGTCTGGTAACCACATACAAGAATGCCGGGTGTAGTCACTCACACCCACCAGCAGTCAGTACCACATAGCACAGTTCTGGGCGTGGTGGCTCATATCTGTAATCTCAGCACTCGGGAGGCAGAGGCAGGAGGATTGCTGAGTTTGAGCCTGAATTCAGGACCAACCTGAACTCCAAAGTGAGACTGTCTCAAAAAAACCCCAAAAAATCCCCCTATGATAAAATCACAAAAAGGAACACCACTGTGAAAAGAACATCACTGATAACCAGGGCTCTCTGACTTTAGAGAGGGGTGGGTTGTGCTGGGAATTAAGAGCAGTGAATTCTGAGGGAGTGAAGAGGAGTAAGGGTGTGGGAAGATGGCTCGAGTTGCACACTGCATCCTTCTGCTAGGTTGTTCTGCTTTATCTACTATAATAAATCACTCCATATTACAGCAACACCATGAATAAAAGTAATGCCTGATGTTAATGTACTGTGCATGTTTCATTAGGAACTTAAGAAAATTAGTCTAAAACTGCTCTCCATGTCCAAAATCAGAGGGCCTCATTTCTCAGTCAATTAGGTCCGGGGAGCAAACCATAAAGGCTTTGATGGCACGTGTGCTTCCCACCATGAGGCTATTTCTTAGTAATTAGAGCTTCAAGAGGGTGAAGAAGATTGAATGGAGAGTTTGGAAAAAGACAATGAGAAAAATCAATACACTCTGCAGCACCCTTTCATTCAAAGTACCTGTCTGTGTTGCAGAAGAGGTCCCTGGGCTTCCTGTTGAAGCAGGAGACTTTATGCGCTTGTGTAGTTTCTTTGTAGACTAGTTTGTAGTTCACAGCTGTGTTCTACCTGTTTCACAAAGCTCTGCATGTGTCATCACACCCACTAGCATTTGTTAGGGCTCACAATACGTATCTCACTTAATCTCGTCAGCAATGCGGAAGGAAATGTGTAAAACACTTGACGGGTAGGGAATCTGGGGGCAGAGAAGGATAAGGAAGTGGACAGAGGGGCCATCTGGGGTGAATTCTTGATCGTCACCATTTTCCATTGACTTGGAATAAGTGTTTATATTCATCATCTCCCTTCTAGGCTTGTTTGCCAAAGAGTCTAGTGCCTAGGAGAACACTATCTGCTGATGAAGATTTCTTATTTATTCATGCAATGAATATGGTACTACAAGAGCACTTGGTATGTGGATGTGCCAGAAGCTGCACTGAGCCTCAGGAGTTTACTACCTCATAGCAATGAAAATGGATAGCCCTGTGAAATAGGTTTTCCTTCATAGCAAAGTCTGTTTTCTCAAGTAGCCAAAGGTGAGTATTTTCCATGAGGTGTATCAACTCGGCACAGTGATCGTCAGCTATGCAAGTGGAGCCACAGCCCTAGAAGGGCTGACAGGTACGTGCAACAAGCTTATGTATCACTTCTCCATGCAGGAGGAGAGTAGCACTTCCGGTTTCTGTGAGCAGCATTTGCCTATGGCTGCCTACAATTCTACAGTTCAAATTGCTTCTGTGGGGACTGTTGTCATTTCTGGAGGTAACGATTAGTACATGAAAACAATCATCATAAAGCATATTTCTAAAAGACTCTACACATGAATAAAGGAAATATTTTGTAACTGTGTGTACATGAATGCATTTCAAACAAACTGAATATACATTTGTTTTTCAAAGCTGGAGATTGGACCTAGAATTTTCATGTAGAGTTATATTCCTAGCCCTTTTTTATTTTTAAAAAATTTCAAGAAGTCTCTAAGTTGTCCAGGTTGGCTAGAATTTGCGATCCTTTGGCCTCAACCTCTCAGAGTGCTGGTACTATAAGTATGTACCACCACACCTGGTTTAAATATTTATTATTTATTTTTGGTTTTCTGAGACAGGTCTCGTATGTTGTTCAGGCCTAACTCACTGTGTAGTTCATGATGGCCTCAAACTCAGAGCAATCCTTCTGCCTCAGCTTCCTTAATGCTGGGATTACAAGTGTGCCATCATGCCCTGCTAAGGATGTATTTAAAAAAATATCAAATATTAAAAATATAAATATCAAATATTAAATAAATACCAAATATCAAAAAATATCAAATATTAAAAATATATCAAATATTTGTTTGATAATCTCAATAAATTGCATTTTAATTGATATAAGTTTAAAAATAAATCTATTATATAAAACAGAAAGAAAGCCTATCTTCCTGTGCAATTCCTGAAGACAACACACTCTCAAAGCCTGTTCTGATGGAATAAGTGAATGAAACAGAATACATAGAATGAACAAATACAACATTAAGATCACATGGGGACTATGGCCCCGAATATTTTTTGGAATACAGTAGTAAAATCTGATGGGCTCTCCCTTAATCTCAGTAGCCACTGCTTATGACTTAGCATATTTGGTTTATAGTGAACATTCCAGGAGGTTAAGTGACTCAGTTAACAGCATAAATTATTTCAGTAGTACTTAAAATCAGCCAGAAGTCTCTAAGCTTTCATTTTATCTTTCTACATTTCTCCCAGTAGGCAACTTGGGGGCAGGAAGAGAGGAATATACATGTTCTCATTTATACTGATGGCTTCTTATTCGAAACATTTATTTTGAATTATAGTATAGTATGCTATTTTTAGAGTTTCAGTAGACACCTGTGGTTTATCTGTTACAAATAAAATTGTGCTTTTTAGTGTTAAATTTATGTCCTCAAAGTTGAGTTAGACAGCCCTGTTTTATTCTGCTCAATTGAGAACT
>PVIR01013049.1:13197-43269 GCA_004026965.1 Petromus typicus | reverse complement strand
AAAAAAAAAAAAAAAAAAAAAAAAAAAAAAAAAAAAAAAAAAAAAGAATTAAAATCTGACTAGATGTTGACGTACACTAAGTATCAATAAAAGTTACAATTATACAATTCATTCATTAAAGATATTTGCAATAATAATAAATCACTAAGGCAAGCCAAATTATTGTCATACAGTACCTATTAATACAATAGCTACAGCACTATTAATAGCAAGGAAGGATTCAGTAATAACAGCATTTGGCAAAGTAAATACTTTAAAATTATTAAGCTTAAGTGTAATAATAATAAAACTGGAGGGCATGTGGAAAGGGAAGAATGAAAGAAATAAAATTTTGAAGAGAAACAAGATGAAAGGCTGAGGTGTGAAAATCAAGATAAGGAATACAAATAAAGAATAAAAAAATTAATATAATTAAAATAATAGCAAAAAAGCAATAAGAAAAAGAAAAGCTATAAAAATAAAACAAATTAACCAAAAGAAAGGAAAGAGAAAAAAGATAACTCCAAACAATAATGAGAGACAGAGACAAAGAGAGAGAGAGAGAGAGAGAGAGCGAAGGTGGGGGAGAGAGAGAGAGAGAGGAAGAGAGACAGAGAGACTAGTCCAATAACTTCTTTGAATGGGTGGGTGATTTCTTTCCAGACCCATAGTATTGGAAAACTTGCATTTTGGGCAACAGATATTGAATCAGAATTACAGCCTCTTTTTTCTCAACCCATTGTGTGTGTGTGTGGGGTGTGTGTGTGTGTGTGTGTGTGTGTGTGTGTGTGTGTGTGTGTGTGTTGCCCTACTTTTCCCATGAGGTGGGTTCCATCAATGATGTGGTTTCTGCCTTAAGATTATATTCACATGTAGGATTCTTAGTTTTGTGTCCCTGTCTATACCCTAAATTGCAGTTATTTCTGATTAGATTTATAGCCTGTGGGTTTGTGAGATATCCCCCTTGTTCCAGAGGCCACTCTGGCCTTACACCCTGGGACATGGTAACTGTCTAAGCTGAGGCATATCCCTGGTGACATTGATAGATGGAAAAAGTTAATAGAACATTGAACTCTGTGCTGAATGCAGTTAGTAAGGGAGATGTGAACAAAGAGTCTGCTTTGTCTTAATGCTAGCACTTTCATATCCAGCTCCTTCAGAAAACCACACACAACTAACCAGGCTTCTACAAAGAGTGGGACCAAGTTCATTCCATTCTGAGGTTCATTTTCTCAGGAAGTCCATGACTAGCTTACTTATTCCCTGCAGCTCTCTCCTGTGGCCAACATTCATGCAGTCACTGCCGTAGGGTGACTCCTTAAATCCTGAAGTGTAGTAGTTTTGTGACCTCTGATTCCTAGATAAACTTAGTCTTAAATACTTAACCCTTTACTAAAATGTCTAATAATGAGTCACTCTCTAATATAGCAGGTGCTGTGATGGATTTTTTCTAAAACTCTACTATGCTACTTGGAAAGAGTGAATTTCAGCATAAAAAGTTCACTCTAAACTTGCATTTTACAATGACATTTGACTTTTCTTAGTGCTAGAGTTACTGGTCCATTGTTTCTCCCTGAGTTTGCTGACCACCTTTTGTCTTAACTTGCATTTGTAGACAATTTCCCCTGAACAGGAGGTGGAGTCACTGCTCGAATACTTTTTTTCCTGCATTGCCTTTTATTTCTCCAGTTTCTCTTTGTTTTCTTATTTTTCCACCAGCTCGTGCTTGATTCCTGAATCTCTTCTTACTTTACTACATACTAAATTATTTTCTGTGTACTTGGATTTCAGGATGAAATTGCAATGGGTTTTCATACAAAATTTTTCTCTTTTTCTTATAATATTTTAGATATTTATTTTTATTATTATATGCTTACCATACATAATGATAATGTTCATCAAGGGGAATTTTTACCTGTACATGCATCGTAATTATTTTTTCTTACTCAAAAAGGAGGTGAAAGGCATGTGCTCTGAAAACTACAACACCCTGAAAAAGGAGATAGAAGATGTCAGAAAATGGAAATACATAGTTTTTTTCCTGGATAAGAGCCAATATTGTCAAAATGGCTATACTCCTACAAATACTGTATGGATTTAAAGCAATTTTGCTTCAAATCCAAACAGCATATTTCACAGATCTAGAGAAATAATTCAAAGTTTCATCCAGAACCACAAGAAACCTAAACTAATAAAAGCTGCTCTAGGCAACAAGGACATGGTAGGGGCTATGACAGTTCCAAACTCGGAACTATACTACAAAGATACTGTGATTAAAAACTACATGGTATTGGCAAAGCAACAGACCTGAGGATCATTGGAAGAGATCAGAAGATCATGAATCAACTTCAGATACACTATTCCTCCTCATCTTTGACAGTGGAGCCAAATATCCTCAATGGAGGAAAGATAGCCTCTTTAATAAATGGTACTGGAAAAAATAAGCTTTAATCTGTCAAAGAATAAGCTAGATCTATGTGGGAGTCTGGGGAAGAGGACAAAGCCAGAACCCCCTGGCAAATTCCAGTCATCCGTGAACACCACAGCAAAAAATTAACAGCCAACAAGCAAAGTCAGAACCTTGAGAAAAAGGCTGAGCCTGGGCTTGACCACTTACTACTCTGAGCAGTGGCAGCCCAAGGCCAAAAACTGCATCAGCAGAAGCAGGAGTAGAACCCATAACCCAAGCTCACAAGCACTTTTATTTGCTACCAAGCTGTCAACCCATAATCCTAGCATGCATAAAACAGGGCAGTCCCACAGATTTATGCTTTTCATAATGCACTAAATAAAATCAAAGTGGATTAGAAACATAAATATTAACACAGAAACACTGAATTTGCTGAAAAACAGGTAAGTTGGAACTCTTGAAGACACTGGCTTAGGGAAAGACTTTATGAACAAAACTTCTCTAGCATGAAAACTAGTAGAAGAAATCAACAAATGGGATTTCATCCTATTAAAAAGCTTCTGCATAGAAAGAGAAACTACCAGCAGAGAGAAAACAGCCAATAATCTGGGAAAGCAAATTTACCAACTTTCCTCAAAGGACTGTTGTCCTCAGCATCAGGGTGGTATGTAGCCAAGGATCAGGTTTGGAGGCCCAGACAGAGAAGGTGAGCATGCAGAGACACCACACAGACTCCGGGGAGCGTTTGGAGAAAGGTTCCACCTTTAATGTAAAATTACGTCACTTTTATAGTAAATGGTAGAGGGCATAAACATACAAGTGGGGATGGTTACAGATTGGTCGAAGCATGTAGATTGATTGAAGAGGCAGTCCTGCTTTTGGCTGAGGTGGAGTCATGATGAGGTGGAGTTAGGATGAGGTGGAGTCACAATCAGTGAGCATGGCTGAACTTTAGTGAAAGCCTGGCTTTCACCTATAAAGGAAAACTATTTAGAATATATAAAGAGCTTTAAAAAATCACCCCTCCCAAATTTAATGACCCAGTTAAAAAATAGGCATCTGAAATTAATAGCCACTTTTCAGAGGAAGAAGCAAAAGCAGCTAAGCATATGACGAAATGTTCAAAATCACTAGTTATTTGAGACATGCTTATGAAAACAACACTGAGAATCCATCTCACTCCACGAAGAGTGGCTTCTATTTTGAAATTAACCAGCAACAAATGCGATGCTGTGGGGAGAAAGAGACCCTTTTCCACCCACTATTGGTAGGAATGCAAACTGGTAGAACTACTGAGAAAATCAGTGTGTGAAGATCCCTTAAAAAACTAGAATTAGAGGTTCCATTTGACTCTGATATTCTCCTGCTAGAGATACATATGAAAGAATTAAAAGATTCATAGCACAGTGACATATGTACACCCATGTTTATGGTAGCTTAATTTGTGAAAAAATCTGAATATCCACCTAGTGGAGACTAGATAAAGAATATGTTGGGGTTTTTTTTTTAATTAAATGGAGTATTACTCTGTCATAAAGAATGATAAGTTTGAGTCATTTGTACTTAAATGGGTGGATTTATACATCCTCATAAGTGAAATAAATAGATCACAGATGTGTAAATATCATATCTTTTCTCTGGTATGAGAAAATGAAGGTATAAATGAGTTCTAAAGTATATGATAGATATTATGAAATAGAAAATATTCAAAGGATAAAGAGGGGTAAGGATAAATAACATAGGTAAAAATGTGTTGCTAAAAAATAGAAAACAAAGCTTATGTATATACAGGGCAGAGGGATGGGAAAAAACGAGAATGAAGTCTTGTTATACATTGGTACAAATTCTCATTGTCGATTGTGATCATTATTTGTATATAAAAAGTATCAATAAAATCAATTAATCAAAGAAACTAGCGCATGTTGTCTTTAAAACAAATAAAATGATTTTAATATACAATGTTTTATGTGCTATGACTTAACATATTTGGTATATTACTTTATGACACACCGATGTTAATTTTTATGATTGTAACAACATAAAATTAAATTTTTGTAGATAAAACATTTACATAAAACTGTAAACCTATGAATTACAAACTACCATTTTTATACAAATATTGTAGTTCTGGCTTTAACATATATGCAATTTTTTTCACTTTCTTAAAAAATATCATTTAAGAAACATTTTGTCATAGATACATAATATTCAGAAACAAAATTCTAATGCTATATTTTTCCATGAAATTAATACAGCAAATTTATGTTAGTTGTTTAGATTGTTTAGATTACTTCTGATATTTTATTAATAGTAAAGAAGTAACACAAAGAATGTTTCTTTCTCTTGTTAAAATGTGAAGTATACTCCATTTTTCTTTATCTCCCAGTGAATACAACTAAAATTCCTTTCAAGATGCATAACGAAATGACCTAAGAATTCTGAAAAGCAAATAATATTAGGTAAATTGTGAAAAGATGAACAAGCTTTGAAGTACAATCAATGAATCCACCAGTGAATTTCCTGCATTTTATTGTATTTTTCTTCTTTTTTTCCTATGATGGGGTGAAAAGCAATACAAAATCCAGAACCGCATAAGAAATGACAGAAAGAACTTTGTGAGAATCCCTACCATTTTGGTGCCAGGTTCAAGTAATGATAGTACAGAGATAGAGGAGAGATTTTTTTTTTTTTTTTTTACTTTTTTCTGAATCAAGCCTCCAGAAAAGCCTAGCCCCTAAGGTGCAAAATCACAGTAGCAGTAACAACAGTGCTTTAGTAGGAAATTAAAATTCTGAGAAAGACAGCTCCTATTTCAGTAAATGTATTGTGTTCTGAATAATATGAATAAAAATTAAAGGGAGAAGTCTTCAAACAGAGGACTATTTTGTAGAATATAGAAAGAAAACAAAAAATAAGATTCTGTTGAAGACTGAACCCCCCAAATTGTAGAACTCAGTAGTAAAGCCATCAGAACCTGGCTTTTCTTCACTGGTAAGTTTTTAAAATTATTATTACATTTTCAATGTCACAGATTGATATTTGGGTGTTTAACATTTTCATATCCTCTTTGTTCAACTTTGGAAGTTCATATATGTCTAGGAATCTATCCATTTCTTTTACATTTTTCATCTTAGTGGAGTATAAATTTTCAAAGTAGGTGTTTATTACCCGCTGTACTTCCACTGCACCTGTGGTGATTTTCCCCTTCTCACTACGAATAGCATGGATTTAAGCCTTTTCCTTCCTTTATTTGATAAGATTGGCTAAGGGTCTGTCAATTTTATCTCCTTAGAGTCATTGATATTTTTGTATTGGTCTCTTAAGTTCCAGTACACTGATTTCTGCTCTGATGCTTATAACTCCTCATTAGTACAAGTTTTGATTTTGTCCTACTTCTATTTTTCCAGTACTTGAGGTTCATCATTAGATTGTTTAACTGAGCTTGTTCTATTTTCTGGTGTAGGCATTCACTGCTATGAGTTTCCCTCACAGAACTACGTTCATTGTGTTCCATAAATTCCTGTATGTTGTACTGGGATTATCATTTAGTTGAAGAAACTGTTTAATTTCTTCTTTAATTTCTTTTGTGATTCATTGCTTGTTCAGCAGAGTGTTGTTCAATTCTGATGTATTTGTGAGGATCTTGAAATTTCTTCTGCTATTCAGCTCCAATTTCAAGGCACTATGGTCTGACAGTATACTGTCAATTCATTTGCATTTACTTAAACATATTCTATGAACTAGTGTGTGGTCTATTTGGAGAATGACCCATAAGCAGGTGAGAATAATATGTATTCTGGCTTGATGGGGTGAAATACTCTGAGGACATCTATTAAGTCCATTTACTCAAAAATTTGCTTCAGGTTAACTGTTTTATTAATGAATTTTTTGTCCAGTAGATCTGTCCATTTGTGACAGTAGAGTATTGAAGTCCCTTATTACTATTGTATTAGTGCTTATGTGGAATTTCATATCCATTAATATTTGTTTTATATAATTGAGTGCTTTATAATTTGGTGTATAAATATTAAAGAATATAATTTCTTTGTTTTGGATTGATCCCAGTATGAGAATGTAGTGTCCTTCTTTGTCTCTTTTAATCAGTTTTGATTTGAAACCTATTTTGTCTGCAAATAGGATAACCACTCCTGCTTTTTTTGCAGTTTCCTGTCCTATGTAGGATATTTTTCCATCCTTTTCCTCTCAGTCTATGGATTTCTTTCTGAATTAGGTGAGTGTCTTTTCTGCAGCAAATTGTAACATCTTTCTTTTTAATCCATTCTGCCAGTCTGTGTCTTTTAATTGGCTCATTAAGGCCATTGACATTAATGGCTATTCCTGATTTAGACTGATTAAAAAGTTTCATGGGGTTTTCCTGTTCTTGGCTCTTTTATGTTTTTACAATTTTCCATTCAGTTTCTTGTCTTGCCCCATGGATTTACAATGCTGGGTCTCATGTGTTTGTGACTTTCATTGTTTTTTTTTTCCATGATACTATTTAGTATTTTTTGGAGTGTAAGGTTTGTATTTTCTAAGTTTTCCAGAATTTTTTTTTCTGATGGAAATATCTCATTTCCATATTGATTATTATTTTTTTTTTTTGGACACAGGTTCTTGTTTTGTAGTTCAGGCTGACACTGAACTCAGTATGTAGTCCAGGCCAACCTTGAACTCACAGCAATCCTCCTGCCTCTGCCTCTTGAGTGCTAGAATTACAGGTGTGAGCCACCACATTGACATTGTGGTATATGGCAATTGGGGATCCAACACGCGACTTTGTGCTTGCCAGGCAGACCCTCAAACCACTGAGCTAAATTCTCAGCCTCCTTATTGATTTTGTGAGATAGTTTTACAAGATACATCAGTGTAGGTTGGTGATTGTTTTACTACAATGCTTGAAACATTTCACTCTAGGCTGTCTGTGTGTTGAAAAATCTGCTGTGATCCTGATTGGCTTCCTTTTCTATCTGTGCTTTTTTTCTCTAACTGCTTTCAGTATTTCATGCTTTTGTTGGATATCTAGAACTTTGATAATTATATCCCTAAGTGTATGTTTTTTATATCATGTTCATTAGGAGAACTGTATGCCTCAATTATCTGTATGTCCAGATCCTTTTCTTTTCCTCTGAACTTTTTTGTCATTATACTTGTGAACATTTTTTTAATGTCTTTTGCACTGTCTCCTACTTCCTCAGTTACTCCAATCAGTTTTATGTTATTCTTCTTTGCATCATCTAGGAGCTACTGGATTTGTTTTTCATGATCCCTTCCTATTTTCTATGAATTATTCCTTTCTTGTTCACTGGTTGCAGTCCTATCCTCTAGCTCTGAAATTCAGTTGTCAGCTTCATTCATCCTACTTTGAAAACTTTCATTCTTGTTTATAATCACCTGGAACTCAGTTTGGAGCTGTTTTATAGATCTATTGCTTTTGTTGTCTCAGATTCTATTATGGCCTTGATCTCTTCGGTAGCATTATTAGTCATATCTTTCACTATGGAAGTATCTCTTTTCATCTCAGAGATTAGTTTTGATTTCCATTTTATTAGATCTGATTTTGTTACCATCTCAGAGAGTTATGCTGATTGAACTTCAGTTTGCTCCATTTCCCTTTTTTCCTGAATATTGGTTTTTTTTTTTTCAATTTCCCATTTAGATTCCTTTGTCTTTGTTTATGTTGGTTTAATTTCTTGCCTGATGTCTGGGCAATGTTTGTCGCAAGTTTCTTTCTTCATAATATTCGGAAACCTTAGGAGATGGCTACTTCCTGGGTTGTTCTCCTTTGATCTGTAATGGCCCTTAAGCAATGGCCGTGGTAAACAGGATTCCTTTACTCTGCCAGGGAGTGTTTTTTTTTGTTTGTTTGTTTTGTTTTTTTTGAGACAGGGTCTCACTTTGGAGTTCAGACTGGCCTTAAGCTCAGCCTTGAACTCACAGCAATCCTTCAGTCTTTGCCTCCCAGTGCTGGGATTATAGTCTTCAGCCACCATGCCCCACACTGTGGTATGTGGTACTGATTGCTGGTGGGTGTGAATCTTCACACCCAGCATTGTTGTACGTGGTTACCAGGGATCAAACCCAGACCCTTCCCCTTGCAAAGCAGGCGCCAGCACCAGTTAGCTAAATCTCCAGCACAGTAAGTGTTTTATGATGTGGTTGACTGGGCAGAGGAACTCACTGAAAGCCTCTCTCTAAGTTCCAGTACCACTGCTGGATTATTGACAATCCACAGAGAAGCAGATGGTGTCTCTGGTGGTCTACCCCATGCGACAATCTTGTCCATTTTGTCCTACAAGGAAATAGAGATTCCAAGGCCCTCTGGTTTCTCCCTGGTCACAAAATGCTGTGACCTCAGTGGTGGTTGATGGCCCCTGAGGTCTTCCTGCCAAGATCCATTTAAAAATGCTGACACACCCTATCCACCTAGTCTGTTTCAGCAGGCTTCTGGTAAAGTCCAGGTAGCAGGAAAGTTACAAGCCCATGGGCATTCAGTGATGCCAGTGACCCATCCTGGAAGCACCTGCCACATGACCCTGCCACACCTTACTCGCCCAGACTTCATAGGCCTCTGGCACAGTCCAAGTGGCATAAAAGTTGCAGTAGGTTCTAGTTTCCTATCAAAATTTTAGAAGTTATATTCTTTATTTTCTGTATGTAAAAGCATAAAATCTTTATTTTTTTCTCCTAAGTGATCTGATTTTTGCTTATAGCCTAAAATAAGTAACAAATTTCACTTTGTAAATTCTGAAGTAAATTGTTATGACATTTGGATCACCTACTTCTTTTTATTATTCTTACTTTTCAATGTAAATGATAGTTTTGAACTGAGTTAAAAGCTGTTCAAGGTCAAGGGTACTATGTATTTCAAGTAGTTCAGTTTAATTTCAGAAAGATCACTCTAAGTTTGCTCTGTGGGTAAGACAGAACAAACCATTCTCCCAGCTAGAACAGAAAATCAAGATACAGGATACACATATCCCCTGGTGGGATGCTAGTTAGCTTCTATAATTTCCTTAAATAAGACTCTACTCTCTCAGGATTATCACTCTGAAAGCTTTTATGGATTAAGTCCTTGACAACTGTCTGGCAGAATGAGGCTGATGATTTAGTGGCCTTGAGTTATGAATACTAATTGTTTTTCATCACTTTGAGAACACTCATTTTTATTCACTGAAAACATCCTATTCAAGAATGATACATTTATATTATATTATATTATATTATATTATATTATACTATATTATATTATATTATCTTTGACAGTTAGGATCACTAAGAAAAAAACCTACTAGTAGTCACTCTAGAGCTACTTTTCTTTCTGAAAAAAAATTTGCGAGTTAAGTTTTGTTCTTCCCTGAAGATACTTTTGTTAATGATGGCTTGTTTACCTTGGTGTTTTATTATTATTATTTTTTTTTAATAGAGATTGAACTCAGGATCTTATATTTGCCAGGCAGGCATGGTGACACTGAGATATATCCTTGGTTTGTTTATTTTGGTTTATTTAAAAATAGTATAATATATATTGTCATCTGATTGTGGGAGACAGGGAAAGAGGATGCAGCCAGAACTCTCGTGGCAAGCTCCAGTACCCTCTGCGTCCCACAGCAAAAGGTTTAACAACCAACAAACCACAAATTTGGAACCTTGACAAAAACGGTGAGCCTGGGCTCAATTCTTGCTACTCTGAACACTGACAGCAAAAGGCCAAATATCAAAGCAGCAGAAGGGGCAATATAAGAAACCATAACCCAAGCTCTGCACACCTTTTTCGGTAGCAAGCCTTCACACCCATAATCTTAGCATGCACAAAACAGGGCTGTCCCACAATTATGCCTGTAGTTGAAGATTACATATGGTAGGGTAGATATCCTTCAATTCCAGTAAATCCTAGAAAATTTTAAGGCCAATAATCCTAGTGCAGTAATTCTTGTAGTTTAAAATTCTGCAGGGTGATGCAGATGTCCACAATAATCACTCTAGTTAACTTGCAGGGCAGAGCAGACTTCTGTAAGTCCTTGTAAGTAAGTGGTAAACCTGAGTAAGTCATCCACAGTTCCCGACATCTGATCATCTAAAATTTGTTAATGTGGTTGAGGTTTTTTTGTTGTTATATTCTTCTTCTTTATGTTTTCCCATTTCTGTGCTATTCTAAAAGGAAGTAAATCAGGATAAATACCAAATACTTGAGTGGAGAGTGATTCTTTACATTTGAGAAGACAATGTTGAGTTTTAATTTATAGAAGAAAATGTTTCCACTATCAGTCCAAATGCCAATCAACTAACAAATGGATAGAGGGTTTTTTTTAAAAATCAAAATGGAATACTAGTCAACCTTAAAAAAGCAGAAACTTGACATGTTTATAATTAAATGGATACAATTTGAATTTATACTTTTAAATGAAATAAATCAGATATATATATGTAAATACTGAATTATTTCTATTCTGTGAGAAACTGAAAGGGTAAATAAGAACCAAAATGTGTTATAGTCTTTTGAAGGTTAAAGCCCAGTTTTTCCAGCACCATTTGATAAAGAGGCTATCTTTCCTCCACTAAGGGTTTTTAGCTCTTTTGTAAAAGATGAGGTGAAGATTACATATGGTAAGGTAGATATGATACTCAGTGTATCTTCTAATGGATCTTCTAATCTACTCATTGATTTTCAGGTCTATTACTTTGCCAGAACCATGCAGTTTTTATCACACTGGCTTTATAGTATAGGTTCAACTTGGGTTTTGTAATACCCTCTACCATGTCCTTGTTGCTTAGTATTGATTTTCTTATTCTAGGACTTCTGTGGTTCTAGGTGAAATTTTGGATTTTTTTCTAGATCTGTGAAATATGCTGTTGAGATTTGAATTTTGATGATATTGGTTCTTCTTACCCAAGAAAAAGGCATATATTTCCTTTTTCTGATCTCTTCCTCCATCTCTTTTTTCAGAGTTCTGTAGATTTCAGAGTACAGCTCTTTCACCTCCTTTGTTAGATTGATTCCTAGATATTTAATTTTTTGGATGCTAATTATGAAAGGGATTAACTCTCCAATTCCTATTTCAGTGGGTCTGTTGTTTGTGTAAATAAAGGTTATTGATTTTTGAACCTTGACCTCGTACCAGTTATGCTATTAAATTTGGCGATTATGTCTAGCAGTTATTTGGTTGAAATTTTAGGATCCTATATATGCAGCATCATGTATCAGCAAATAATTACAGTTTAATTTTTTCCTTTCCTATCTTTATTTCTTTTATTTTTTTTCTCTTGTCTAATTGCTGTGGCTAATGTTCCCAGCATTATATTGAACAGGAGTGATAAGAGTGGACATCCTTGTGTTGCTACTGATCTTAATGTGAAAGGTTTCAGTTTTTGACCATTTAGTATGATGCTGGCTGTTGGTTTCTCATAAACAGTGCTTATTGGCTTGAGATAGAGTCCATCTATTCTGATTTTCTGTAGGGTTTTGATCATGAATGGGTGTTATATTTTGTCAGATGCTTTTTATGCATCAATTGAGAAGACCATATAATTTTTTTCCTTGAGTCTGCTAATATAGGGTATTACATTTATTGATTTACCTATGTTGAGCCATCCCTGCATCCCTGGAATGAATCTAACTTGGTCAGGGTATATGATCTTCTTGATGACTCTCTGTATTCTGTTTGCCAGTATCTTATTAAGATTTTTACATCAATTTTCATTACTGAGATTGGCCTGTATACTAAAGTTATACCTATATCTTTCACTGTGTACCAAGCTAAAATCAAAGTGGATTAGAGACCTAAATATTAAAACAGACACACTAAATCTGCTACAAAACAGGTTAGGTAAAACTCTTGAAGACACTGGCTTAGGGAAAGACTTAATGAATAAAACGTCTATAGCATGAGATCTGGCAGAAGATATAAAAAAATGGGATCTTACTTTGTTAAAAAGTTTCTGCACAGCAAAGGATACCATCAACAGAGCAAAAAGGAAACCAACAATATGGGAAATAATCTTTACCAGTTCTTTCTCAGACAAAGGGCTACTATCTACAATATATAAGCTGCTTTAAAAAATTTAACCCATTGAAATTTAAAAAACAAATTCAAAAAAGGGCTTCTGAAATGAACAGACACTTTTCAGAAGAAGTAATAGCAGCTAAGAAGTATATGAAGAAATTCTCAACATGACTGGTCATTTAAGAGATGCAGATGAAAACACCACTGAAACTTCATCTCACTCCAAAAACAATGGCTGCTATCTCAGAATTAGCCAGCAACAAATGTTGGCATGGCTGCTGAGAGAAAGGAACATTATTGTACTGTTGGTGGGAGTGTAGATTCGCACAACCCCTGTGGAGATCATTGGGGAGATTCCTCAAAAAGCTAAGAATAAGGGGGAAAATGTTGAGATTGTAACAAAAAAGTAAGGAAACAAATTTTATGTATATGGGGGGGTGGTAGGGTGGGTAGGGCTATGGGAAAAAATAAGAATTAAGTTGTGTCTTATACTGGTACAAATCCCCTTATGGAGTGCACTCATGATGTGTATATTTAATGTACCAATAAAGATTTTAAAAAATGAAAAAAAAAAGTTCCATTTGAACTGGCCATTCCTCTGCCAGATATATACACAAAACAATTAAAAGATTCATATCACAGTGACATAAGTGCACCCATGTTTATATCAGCTCAGTTTGTGATAGCTAAATCTTGGAAGCAATGAATATGTCCATCAACTGGAGACTGGATAAAGAAGATGTGGTTCTTTTATAGAATGGAGTATTATTCTGCCATAAAAATGATAAGATTGAGTCATTCATACTCAAATGGATGTACCTTCAGAACATCCTCATAAGTGCAATAAATCAGCCATAAGTGTGTATATATCATCTCTTTTCTCCTATATGAGAAAATAAAGATGTCAATGAGTTCTAGTATATATAGTAAATATTGTGAAATAGAAAATATTTAAAAGGAAAGAGGGTGTAGGGGTAAATAAAGACGGAAAAAGAATGTGATAATAATTAAAGAAAGGAGACAAAGATTATGTATATAGAGGCTGAGGGACTATGGGGTGGGTAGGGATATGGGAAAAAGTGAAAATTAAGTCAGATCATATACTGGTAAAAATTCTCAACGTTGAATATGATGATGATGTGTATATGTAAAATACCAATAGAGATTTGAATCAAAAAAGAGTCAAGAAACAATGTACAAAATAACTAGAAAGTAATTACCAAAATGACAGTAGCATATTGCTATTTATCAATTGTTCCCTAAAATATAAAGGAATTAAATTCCCTAATTAAAAATATAGATTGATTGTGTGGAATAATATTCCATTTTATTTTATTTATTTATTTATTTATTTTTAAGGTTTTTTGAGGCAGGGTCTCGCTTTGTGGTTCAGGCTGGCCCCGAGCTTAGCCTCAAACTCACGTCACAGCAATCCTCCTGCCTCTGCCTCCCGAGTGCTGGGATTACAGGCGTGAGCCACCACGCCGGGCACTGTGGTATGTGGTACTGGTTGCTGCTGGGGTGAGTCTCCACACCCAGTATTGTTATGTGGTTACCGGGGATTGAACCCGGGTCCTTGCGCTTGCAAGACAGCCGCGGGAACCACTGAGGTATATCCCCGGCACAAGATTCCATTTTATGGCATCTATGAGAAACTCACTTCATGGTAGAGACATATATATGTTTAAAGTGAAAGAAAAAAATTAGATTATTGCATACACACATAAACTAAAAGTGAGTGGAAGTAATTTTGCTCATTTTAGATGAAATAAATTTTAAAATGAAAATGTTAAAGCAGACAAAAGTGATCAGTATTAATGAAAAATATGGTCAGTTCACCTAGTAAAATCATTATTATTATGTAGGCACCTAACATTTTACCAAATAATATTGCAGAGATAAAAACAGATACATCATAACTTTACAGAAATCTTTAGAGAATATTTATGCCAAGGCATTGTAAAATCTAGTAAAACGGAAAGAAATTAAGTCTCCTATCAATTAAAAGACTAAAATCTGATGGTTATATTGTTAAATTCAATGAAACTTCTAAAAAAGAATGTTTCAAATCTATTTCAAAAATATCTAAAGGAAAGGATTCCTTCAAATTTACTAAATGGCATCAGCTTCACACTGGTATGAAAATCAGACAAGGAAATAACTAGAGCATTAAAAGTTACAGACTAATACCTCTAATGAACATAGATACCAAAGTGCTAAACAAAATACAAGCAGACAGAACCTAAAAGTATTTCAGAAAAAAATTAAGCTATGTTCTAGTGGGATTTATTCTACTAATATAGAGAAGTGAATAGATGTAATACTCAAGAAAATGTGGGACATAAACCACATAATCCTTTCAAAATTCAAAATGTACTCAATAAGTTCAACATCCTATGATAATACAAGCTCTTTACAAATAAGCTATAAAATATATGTTTTTCAAAACTACTAAGGCCATGTGTGGGAAATCAATAAGTAGCTTCATACTAATGTTGAAATGGTAACAGTGTTTCTCTTAAGTTTTAAAAACATGAAAAAAATATTGATTTTTCATTCTTTTTCAACATAATACTGATCATAATAACCAAGTAAATTATGCAAGATAAATAAATAAAAACATAAAAATTTGGGAAAAAGCTAAACTATATCTGTTCCCTGATGATATATATAGAAACAAAGCCAAAATATTATATCAAAAAACTATTAGATGTGATATGCAAATTAAGTAAATTTGTAGGATACAAGAGCAACACACAAAATCAGCAGTATTTCTCCACCTTAACAATGAACTAGAGGGAATTAAGCAAAGAAAGCAATCACAAATACCTAAGAAACACTTAAAAATAAATTTAAACAGGAGACTAAAGAAATTATTATGGTTTATATCTTGCTGTCCTTGTCAAAGCTTCTTCATGTGAACATTAATAGGAATATTGGGAAATAACTGAATCCTGAGTGTGATACTGGATGAATCTACTGATAAATTCATAGCTGTTCACTCAGCTATGAATTGGAGGTGATTGGAGGTGAAGCTTGGTAGAAAGAGTGGGTCACTATGGATATGGCCTGGGAAGGTATATTTCTCCTCCCTTGGTGGCTCCTGATCTGTGCCTTTTATCCATGAGAAAATCTCCTTTGCCTTGTTCCTTTGTCAGGTTGCCCTCCATTGAGCCAGCTGACTATGGGCTGAAACATCCACAAACTGATCTAAAACAAATTTCTTTTTCTTTGACTTTTTTGTAGCAACACATTTTGTCCCAGCAATAAAGAAGTAAATGAGACAGAGTTTAGTATCAGGAATAGGGTCATTGCTGTGCTTATCTGACCGTATGGTTCAGAACTGTCTTGCAAGGTGAGTTTGAAAACTTTTGGTAAGGCTGGCTGTAGAAGCAGCCTTAGAATGCTGTGATGTGAGCTGGAGAGTAGACTGTGGTCAGAGCTCAGAATACCAGATGCTGGTAGAAACACAGCTGATAAAGACCAAGCTCGAATGGTTTCAGTTGGGAACAAGGCCTGCTCTGCAGTTTAAACTGAAAGCACTGACAAACTACTGGAAGAAACTGAATAAGTCATTTAAAAATGGAAAATATTTATGATTGGAAGTATTCATGTTAAAATGCTTATATTGTCCAAATTTATCTATAGGCTTGATTCTATTCCCATCAAAATACCAACCAAATAGAAAATGTTAAAAAAAAAAAAAACAACAACAACAAAAAACCTCATGAAAGTACATAAACCTAAAATAGCCAAAATAATCCTTAGCAAAAACATAATTAGAGGGAGCCAGTGATTTAGTTCAGTGGTTCTGGCTCCTGTCTTGCTAGCGCAAAGGCCCAGGTTTGATCCCCAGGTAATCACATACAATACTGGGCATGGAGACTCTTGCCCAGCAGCAACCAGTACCACATACCACAGTGCCGGGCATGGTGGCTCACACCTGTAATCCCAGCACTCGGGAGGCAGAGGCAGGAGGATTGCTGTGATGTGAGTTGGAGGCTGAGCTCAGGGCCAGCCTGAACTACAAAGCGAAACCCTGTCTCAACAACAACAACAACAACAACAACAACAACAACAACAACAACAAAAACACACAAAACAAAGAAAACAAACACAAACATAGCTAGAGGAACTAATTTACCTGACTTTAAATTATACTACTAATCTGTGGTAACCAAAACAGTATGATACATAAAACACAGCAACAACCAATGAAACAAATGAGATGTCCCAGAAAACCAATGTCTGTATCTAGTCAATTAATTTTTTTGACAAAGACATGAACAACATGCATAGAAGAAAGGATAGTTTCTTCAATTAGTGGTGCTGAGAAAATGGATATCTATATGTAGAAAAAAACCCTAGACTTTTATCTCTCATCATATACAAAACTATCTCAAAATAAATCAAATACTGATTGTAACAAAAAAGTAAGGAAACAAATTTTATGTATGTGGGGGGGTGGTAGGGTGGGTAGGGCTATGGGAAAAAATGAGAATTAAGTTGTGTCTTGTACTGGTACAAATCCCCATTATGGACTGCAATCATGATGTGTATATTTAATGTACCAATAAAGATAAAAAATAAATAAATAAATCAAATACTGAAACACCAGACTGAGACTGTAAAACTACTACGAGGTAACAAGGAGAAAATATTTCAGGACAAAATTTCTTTTGTTTTTTTGGCAAAGATACTTTCAGATATGACACCTAGTACAGGTAACAGAGACAAAATTTAACAAATGATATCACCAGCTAAAAAGACTGATCAGCAAATTAAACAACAGAATTAATGGGCAATCCACACATAATAGGAGAAAATATTACCAAATTGTTCATCAGAAAGGGATTAATATATACAGTACATAAGAAAATCACAGTTCAACATTAAAATATGAAAAAAATTTATGCAAACTGAACTAGAATGAAAAGCAATACTTAATATTAAACAAAACAAACAACTCCCTCAAATAGTTCATTAAAACAAAACTTAAAGAACTTTAAAATATTTCTTAAAAGAAGACAAGGAAATTGCCAGTTTTCCTGTTAAAAAATGATCAGCATCACTGATAACCAGGGAAATGCAAATCAAAATCATGATAAGATATAATTACATTCCAATTAGACTGTCTAATGGAAGTAAAATACAAAATTAAGCAAAAACACTGCTCATATCCAGAGAAGGAAAATATAGTTAGGAGCAGGAGAGAGAATGACTAATAAGTGTAAGATTACAATTGAGCAGGAAGAATAAGTGCTAATATTCTACAACTCAGTAGGATAACTAGGATTGACAACAAGAAATCACATATTCCAAAGTAGCTGCATAGTAGTTCATGCCAGTAATCCCAGTACTTGTGCTTCTGAGACAGGAAGATAGCTGTGAATCTGAGGCCAGATTGGACTACATAGTGAGTTTAAGAACATCTTAAACAACAGAATGAGACTTTGTCCCAAAAAACCCCTAAAAGTAGTAGATAGAGAGGTTTTTGACTGTTACCAATAATATGAAATGATAAATGTTTGAAGTAAACTACTTCGATCTGGCTGTTGTATATTTTATAAATACATTGAAATATACTCCATAAACATGTATAAGTACTCATGTGAATTAAAAATGTATTAAAGTAATACTAAATTTTAAAATATTGTCTTCCAATCCATATCCTTAGATATTCTTTAAATTATTTAAATAGTGTTCCATAATTTTGATCTTGTACCTTCTTTAATTGTATTCCAAAATATACTACATTATATAATATTTTAAGTGGAATTACTATGTAAATTTTTTTCAAATTGTTTATATTACCAGTATATAGAAATCAGGTTCATATTCATGTTCTGATGTTATATTCTGTAACCTTTCCTGAATGGATTTATTAGCAGTAATAACTTTTATTGTTTCTGTTAGGATTTTCTATATATATGACATTTGTATTGGCAAATAAGAGTTTTACTCCTCTCTTTTAAATCTGAACGAGTTATTTTTCTTGTTTATCTGCTCTTGTTAATGCATGTGACATATTATTGAATGACAGTTGTAGAAATAAAAATCCTTATATAGATACTGATCTTTAGGGAAACCTTTCAGTCTTTCATCATTGAATGTGATGTTAGCTATATATTTTCCATAAACACTTTCTCCTATGTTCAATAAGATTTATTATATTTCTAATTTTATGGGCATTTTAATGAGTGATATTAGATTATTTTAAAGGGGAGGAATTTATTTAAGTTTAATGTTTTAGTACATGCATGGTCAGTTGACTCAAAGGAGGAAATGGCACAGTGAAAGGTCATGGCAGAGGAAAGCTTCTCAAGCTGGGGCAGGCAGAAAAGAAATACATACAAAGAGAGAAGGAGAGAGAGAGAGACAGAGACAGATGCAGAGACAGAGACATGAGAAATTCAAAGGACATTTTATATCTAAATCTGGCCTCATCTCCATCTCACTCAAAAGGCATTTAGTCCTCCAGGAGTTGTCAGTCTGCATAGTTGCAACATCACTAACAAGCCCTAGCCCAGAGTCTCATAAGAGACTCCAGGCAAACTCTTAGCTGTGAATTCCCATGACAAATAAAAGAAAAGTTAAATACTTCCAACATACAATGCCACAGGTAAAAATTTTTATTCAAAATGTAGGAATAGAGACATAGAAAGGAATCAGCTCAAAGCAAGACTGAAATCCAGAGAACAAATTTATTTCCAGCACCCACAGCATATATTGATGAGATGTGAGCTTCAAAGAGTTTGGCCAGTCCTGTCACTATGATCTTGATGTTTGTAGCCTATATAGTCACTTTCTTAGGGTGATTCTGCTCACTCTGGACAGCATTCATCAGCAGGCAGCCCACATTTTTGGTATGTACTACTTCATGGATTGTCCACTTCATCCTTGAGTTCACTCTCATAGCTTCATGTATTACCCTGTTACTGATGCTCAATTCAAAATAGAAAAAGTTTGGATTTTTGTCAGTTTAATTGTCAGTTGCACTCGATATATATATTATTGTTCACTTTTTATTAATGTTTTTATTGTTCCATAATTTTTGATTGTTTTTAATATATAGAATCACTCTTACAATAGTGATATAAATTCCACTTTATCATCATGTCTTATTGCTCTATGAAACTTCTGTTGTACTTGATTGTTAGTATGTTTTTGAGGATTTCTGTATTCATTTTGTCTTAGTCAATTTCTCATTAGTGGGGTAAAATTTCTAATCCCACAAGTTAAAGGTGGAGAGACTTATTTTGGCTCATGGTCTTTAGAAGATTCAATCTGTAGTTGAATGGCCTCAAGGCAGAAAAGGAATGGTGGATGGGTATTACAGAAAAGTTGCTCATATCATAGCAGCCAAGAAACAGAAAAGAGGGAGGAACTGAAAAGAAGATGTACACTACCAAGTCCTGGCATCAGTAACTTGACTTTAACCAGGCTTCATCTCTTTACAGTACCCTCAGATGCTGAACTCAGAGGATAAATACCCTGACTATTATTCTACCACCATGATCCAATCACCTTGGAAAAACACAAGGCGTTTGGAGGGATGTATTTCTCTAACCCATACCACATGTTCATAAGTGATATTCGTATGATGTTTTCTTTATCTGCATTGGGCTTTTCAGTATTTAGTATCTTAATCAAAACTTAAGTAAAGGGGAATCAATGAAATCAAATAGTTCTTTGAAAAACAAAGGTGATAAATTAACTAAATACTAAGAAAAATAAAAGATGCATTTAACTAAATCAAAAAAGTGAGGACATAGTTAAAGACATAATTTTCCATCTAAATATTGATTTATCACTTGTTAACTTTTTGAATAATTAATCTTTAGTTCTGTTATGTTTTCTATTTTATTTTGTGGTAATATTTATTATTTACTTTTCCAAGACAGTTTTGAAACTATTTTGTTTTATAAAAGTTTTATTTTCTTTTATTTTAAAAAATTTTATTGGTACATTTTATACATACACTGTGATCATAGTCCACACTAAGCATTTGTACCTGTACATGACACATCTTGATTCTCACTTTTTCCCATTCCCCTGCCATCCTCAATTTCCCTTTTCCCCAAATTCCTCTGTAGTGACGCTCTCTGTGAGTTGGTTTTTTAGTTATTTTATCGTTTCTATTTTTGTTTTTTTGTTTTTCTTGATGTTTTTGGCTTGATTCCTGGCCTGTTGTCTGGGCGATGCTTATTGCAAGTCTCTTTCTTCCTAATATTTGGAACACTTATGAGATAGCTTCTTCCAGGGTTGCCCTCCTTGGATCTCTAACAGCCCTTAAGTGACTCAGTTTTGATACACCCTGAAAAGTCCTTACACAGAACAATCACATCACCTTGGTTGTTGTAGTACAATCAGTCTCATAAATGGTATCAAACAGCACAGGAAATGAACAACTTTGTCAATTACTATTTTGATGCCTTTAACCTCATGAGTTAGATCTGTGAACATATGACAAAATTTGCAACTATCCAGAAATATATTTAAAACATAGAGGTAATTCACTGTAGCAGCATTACCCTTTGGGAGTAAAGGGTTGCCAGGAAGTTGGGGAGTTAGAGATGAAAGGAGAAGTAGAGATTATAAATAAGGTTAAAGAATATAGAAAGATCACACAAAGCCTGGGAAACTCATAGAGGACAAAGGAAAAAAGAGACTGAAGGAATAAATACAAAACAGAGCAGACTAACAACATCAGTATTTCTACAAACTGTATTTTCCCTTGTATAATAGTACAAAAAGAAAGAAAAAGTAGGAAGGAATGTAACACAGTAACTTCAGGGAACTAATACTGACCAAAGGAAAATAGGAGTTGAAGGAACAAAGCAAGAATAGGCATAACCAGCACACTCAGGCTAACAGGAGAGTATTTTCTCTCTCCTACAAAAATAGGAGTAGTTCAGAGAAGAAAAAAATATGAAGGTGGACAGACTCAATAACAAGAAAGTAGAGAAATAGAGAATAAAAAATAAGACAGAAAAAGGGAGAAAAATAGAAACAACAGCAACAACAATAACAAAAACCAGAAACACTACCAAAAGGACACTTCAAAGTGTTAATCTGCTGTCTCTTGTAGACAGTAGGAGCAGTAGCACAGAAATCAGAATTGACTAGTCACAGGGAGCCAGCTGTCTTCCAGTGACTATGTTCTTACTATAATGCCTGTGCCAAACTCAATGAACTCCTTCAGGCTTGAATGTGTAGACCAACCAATAGCTTTAGTCAACAAGATTTCTTCACTCTTTCAGTGGGGTTTATTTTATTTTATTTTTTAATGTGGCAGACAGGCCAGAGTCACATACTGAAGGCCTTTGCCTAAGTCCCAGCACAACCATTGCACTTATTCAGTGTGTGCCAACAAGTGGATGGAGTCTCTGGGGGATCATCCCTACACACTGGTCCCATGAGAAGTCAGGCACCAATCATCATTGTGCACAGACAAGAAGATAGTGTCTCTGTGTGCTCCTCCTCCTGCATGCTCTGGAAAGGCAGGCCAGACCCATGCTAGAGGCCTGCCCATGCAGTAGCAGCCCAGATTTGCATTTATGACTTGCTGAGCTAGACATTTCATGCTCTATCTACTTGAAATAAGAGTATCATTTTTATGACTATATTATACTTAACACAATGGCCTTAAATTTTATCCGTGTTAATTTATGAATGCAAATTTCCTTTTTAAAAGTAAGATTCATATTCAAATTTAGGTCTATATCTCTCCTTTTTATCCATTCATTTATCCATGAACATTTAGATTGTTTTTACTTTTGACTATTATCAACATTATTTCTGTGATTATTAGTGTACAAATATCTCACTGAGATCTTCCTTTAAACATTTTTGGGTACATAGTCAGAAATGATATTGTGGGATCATGTAGTAATTAGTTTCTAAATTTATTAGGAACTATCATACTAATTTACATAATGGTTACACATTTAATCTTTATAAATTACAGGAATACTTCCTTTTGCTGTGTTTCACTTTACCATGCTTCATTGTTGTTACTTTTTTATTTTATTTTACAATTTGAAAACTTACAAAAACAACGCCTTAGACAAAGCTGTTAGTATGCTATTTTACAAAAATGTATTCTTATCGCAGCTTAATTTGTGATAGCTAAATCTTGCAAACAATCCAAATGCCCATCATCTGGAGAATGGATAAAGAATGTGTGGATTTGTAAAAAATAAAATGGAGTATTACACTGCCATAAAGAATGATAAATGTGAGTTCTTTATATTCAAATAGATGTATCTTGAAGACATATTCATACATGAAGTAAATAGATTACAGATGTATAAACATCTTTTCTCCAGTATGAGAAACTGAAGATGTAAATGAGTTCTAAAATGTATGATAGATATTGTGAAGTAGAAAATATTCAAAGTGAAAAAGGGGTAAGGGTAAGTGAAGAAGAGAAAGAAAAAAATTGATGGTAAAAAAGGAAGAAAAGCTGAAGTATGTAGGGGGTGGGTAGGTTGTAGGGTGGGAAGGGGAATAGAAAAAATAATGAGAATTAAGTTGTGTTATATACCGGTACAAATTCTCAATGTTTATTGTGATCATGATGTGTATCATGTACCAATAAAATCAATTAATTAAAAAGTTGTAAATCTTTCCCTTAAAATAAAAAAACTTGTATATTGTTCAGTGAGAAATGTCGTATTGAAAACTCTGATTGATCAAGATCATCAGCTGATCAATTTATAAATGAGAAAGAAAAGGTGTTAAAGAAATACAGAAATGGTACTCCTGTGAATACATGAAAGATAGGAAAGTGAAAAGCAGTCTTATGGTTAACATAGATATTCAATTAGATTGTCAGTCACAACATGCCATTAAAGTAAAGCTTTAATCCAGAACAAAGCCATAAGTCTCTTTAATTCTGTGTAGCTTGAAAGAATAAGAAATAGTAGAAGGAAAGTTGAAAGTGAGTGGAGGTTCATGAATTTTTAGCAAAGTTACTATCTCTATGATGTAAAAGTGCTAGTGAAGTAGCATGAACTGATATAGAAAGTACAGGAAATTATTCAGAAGCACTAACTAAAATAATTGATAAATGTGGTCACAATAAACAGATTTTCAGTGTTTACAAATGGCTTTATATTCAATAACATCTAGGACTTTTCTTACTCAAAAAGACAAGTCAGTACATGGCTTCAAAGACTCTGACAGGCTGACTTTTGTTATTAATGCATCTGGGAAATTTAAGTTGAAGTCAGTGTTCATTTACCACTCTGGTAATGAGAAATCTCTTCAGAACTACACTAAACCTACTCTACTTGAGCTCTGTAAATGGAACAGCATAGCCTGAATGATCACATAGTTATTTGTAACAGTTTATTGAAGATGCTAAGCACACTGTTGAAGCTTATTTATCAGAAAATTTTAAAAAAGAATAATTTCAAAATATTACTACATTTTTGCAATGCAGTTGGTTATCTGTGAGCTCTGATATCAATGTGTAATGTAAGTACTGGTGCTTCCATACTTGATTTAAAAAAAATTATACAGCCTATTGGCCAAAGAATAATTTTGATTTTCATGCTTATCATTGAATAAATATGCTACATAAGACTTAAATTGTCATAAGCTATGATATCTTTGATACATAGATTTGAGAAAAGTAAATTGAAAATATTTGGAAAATAATTCCTTATTCAAGATGCCATGAGGAGCATTTGTTATTCACAGACACAAATTAAAATATTAGCATTAACAAATATGTGAAGGAATTTGATTCTAGCTTTTACAGAAGTTTAGGGGATCAAAACTTCAAAGGTGACTGGTTAGCTCAGTGGTTCTGGCTCCTGTCTTGCAAGTGCAAAGGCAGGGGTTCGATCCCCGGTAACCACATACAATACTGGGTGTGGAGACACACACTCAGCAGCAATCAGTACCACACACCACAGTGCCGGGCATGGTGGCTCAAATCTGTAATCCCAGCACTCAGGAGTCAGAGGCAGGAGGATTGCTGTGATGTGAGTTTGAGGCTGAGCTCAGGGCCAGCCTGAACTACAAAGCAAAACCCTGTCCCCACCCCCCCGCCCCCAAAAAAAGACTTCAGAGGAAGTCTGTTATTGTAGAGCAAGATGACTATGAGAAATAAATACAGTAAATTTCAAATAATTGTAAAAAATGATTTTGATTTTTTTAATTGAAATCTTTATTGGTACATTATATATACACATCATAATTGCACTCCACAATAGGAATTTGTACCAGTATAAGACACAACTTAATTTTCATTTTTTCCCATAGCCCTACCCACCCTACCACCCCCCATATACATAAAATTTGTTTCTTTTCTTTTTTGTTATAATCTCATTATTTTTACCCATTCACCCTATTTCACTTTGAGTATTTTCTATTTTACAATATATAACATACAATTCCAGAACTTATTTACTTCTTTATTTTCTCATACCAGAGAAAAGGTGCGATATTTGCCTATCTGTGACCCATTTATTTCACTTATGAGGATATCCTCAAGGTATGTCCATTTAATTATAAATGATCCAAACTTATCATTTTTTATGGTAGAGTAATACTCCATTCTGTAGAAGAACCACAGCTTTCTTATCCAGTCTCCAGTTGACATTTGGCTTGTTTCCAAGATTGAATATTTTTACAATAAAGAACTGCTCATATTTTAGGAGATAATTATGTTTAACCTAATTTAAATATGCAAATTAGACATGTATAAAGCAGCATAAGGATCCTATAACTATGCATTATTTACAGGTTTTTTATGTATGAATTGAAAATAAATTTTAAATTAAATGTTGAATAGAATTTTTGTGTTAATGTAAAAAAAAAATAGGACTCTAATGGAGGAAGTAGCTGGAGATTTAGAAATAGCAAGTATCAGAATTCAAAATGAGGCCTGAAAGTGTGACCAAACTGTTGCAGTCTTATGATGAAACATTAATGGATGAAGAGTTGTTTCTCTTGGAGCAGCTAAGAAAGTGCTTTCTTGATATGAAATCTATGCCTGGTGAAGATATTGGAATCATTGCTGAAATATCAATGGTGAATTTAGATTATGTGAACTTTTGAAAATATGAGTTACAACCAAGTACTTTGTACAGGCACAGAGATTTTTAAAAATATAATAATCATCCTTACATGTAGGACAACTGTAGACACGTGTACTTCCCTTACACTAATGTTTTCTCACTTTACCTCATGTATTTGTTGTATGAATTAATCCCAAATGACTCTAGGTATTCCAACAGAATGTTACTGATATGAGTCACTCTACTCCTCAATGTCGTGTTTGCACAGTCATATGAAAATGAGTACTCTCACATTCTGCATTTATGCTACTTCTTTGTAGAGCTTTGATAGTTTTCTGATGTTATAGGAATCACAAAATGATATCTCAACATTACCTACATAGCCTCTCTCTAATGGGTGTTCTCCCATGTAGTTCAAGGTAAGTGAAAGTACTAAAGGGCTTCTCAGTCTTATTACAGACATATGCCTTCCCTCTCATGAGACTATTCAATATATTTTAGTGCTTTGAGAAAAATAAACATTGGGTTTTTTTCTAAATTGGTCCTATGTTTTCCTACATTGATCATAAATTTTTATGTTGTATCCACTATGAATTCTTCCATGAATATAGTGATTCACATGTGTAAGAAAGGTTTTGTGTGTGTGTGTGTGTGTGTGTGTGTGTGTGTGTAGCTCAATAAGAAAGCGCTTATTTCCACTGTGTGTCATTTCATGTCCAGAGAATTTACTTTATATTTTCACAAACATCTTACTCTTAAATTTTAGTGTGTCCAGTTATTGATAGAATAACTTAAAACTATTCCAATTTGCTTACTTATACAGTTTAACTTTGTGTGATTGCATTCATGTACTTGACAATATCTGTGTATACATAGTTTACGTGCATAGAACTTCTCCCCAGTTGAAGTTGTTCATGTCTTTTATAATGACTGTGTGTGCTTAAATCTTTCACAAATTGCTTACATACTTAGGGTTACTCCCAAATGTGAGTCCTTTCATACACTTGACAATTACTGTGTGTGGTGAAAGCTTTGTCACATTGCCTATAGATGTAGAGCTTCTTCCAAGTATGAGTTCATTCATATTCATGACAAGTAGCATGTCTGCTGAAAGCTTTCCCACATTGCTTACATATACAGAGTTCTTTCCCAGTATGAATTTCTTCAAATATTCTACAATTAGTTTGTGTGCTGAAAGCTTTTTCATATTGCTTACATACGTAAGGTTTTTTACCAGTGTGCATTCTTTCATGTACTCTGCAAAGTGTTTGTGCTGAGAGCTTTCTCACATTGAATACATACATAGGTTTTCTCCTCAGTATAAGCCTTGTCATGTATTTGAAAATAACTGTGCTGAAAACTTTCCTATGGTGCTTATATTCATAAAGTTTTCCCCTTTGTGAATTCTTTCATGATTACAAAATGAAATATTTTAGTGTCTACATACATATGGTTTTTCTCCAGTGTTAGATCTTTCATGTGTCTTAATATCATGATGAGAATGTACACCCTTTCTATATTGTAGAACTACATAATTGTTCACTGTGCTATGATATATTTCAGATATGAACATAGCTGTACTGAGGGCTTCTATATATTGCATATATACAATGTACTCTTCTTCAGTGGAACCTTCGTAGAACTTTCCACATTACTTATATTCAAATAGTTTTTCTGCAGGATTTATCCTTGCATGTGTCTGAAAGGAATGAATGTTTGAAAATTTTCCCAAGTCTGTTGCAGTTCGGCAGCTTCTCTTAAAAACCTTGATACTCATAAGATTTGAATTCAGTGGGAGATAAGACAGTTACACTTGGTGATGAATGACAAATCAGGAAAATTCTACAAAAAAAGCTTTTACTTGGTTCTATATCAACTGGTTTCATATTTACATTACTATCTAGTGTAAAAACAAAACAACCTCCTTATCCATGTTGGTACTATATTTTGTATACACAGCATTTCTCAACCAATTTTCTTCTGAGATTGTCCATGAAATTTCCTGTACTTATCTTCAGTCTACTGGTCATACATTTCCTTCCTAAACCACTCACAAATCTGAAGTTTTCCTGTATCACATTACTGTAGAGCTTCTTGTACAATGGATCCAGCCAAACCCACTCTCCCTTGGTAATTTTTTTTCCTTTATTGAGTTTATTGGTACATTTTACATGTGCATTCTAATCACAATAAACATTGAGAATTTTTACTTGTATGTGATGTATCTTGAGTATCATTTTCCCCCATTACCCTGGCCTCCTTTCAATTCTCCCCTTTTATATACAGAAGATTTGTTTCCATTTCTTTTGTTTTTAGCATCATTTTTTTTCTTTTCCTTCTTTACTTTCCCCAATTCCCTCTTTCTCTTTTCCCTTTGAACACTTTCTTGTTATTCCACAATACCTATCATACATTCACTATCTCATTTGAACTTTCAGTTTCTCATACTAGGAAAATTATACAGTATTTACACATCTTTGTCCTATTTATTTCACTTATATGTATGTCTTATTTATTTCACTTATGGGTATGTCCTCTAAGTTCACCCAATTAAGTATAAATATTTCTAACTTATCATTCTTTATGGCTTAGTAATGCATGATTTCACATACACCACTCACACATACACACATGAAACTTCAGTCTTCTTTATCCAGTCTATAGTTGATGGGCATTTGTTTCCAAGATTTATCCATTGCAAACCACACTGTTAAAATCATGGGTGCACATATGTCATTGTGGTATGATTAGTTTAGTTCTTACATGTGTATACATAGAAGACAAATAGGAGGATCAAATGGGACCTCTAACCCTAGTTTTTTGAGGAATCTTAACATTGTTTCCATAGTCATTGTACCAGTCTATATTCTCACAAACAGTGAAAGATTCCTTTCTCTCCACAGCCACATTAGCATTTTTTGTTTGTTGATTTTCTAATGGTAGCCATTCTTTCTGGAGTGAGATAGAATTTCAGTGTTGTTTTCATCTGCCTCTCTCAAATAATCAGTCATGTTAAACAGTTTTTCATATTTTTTTGCTGCTTTTACTTTTTTATCTAAAAAATATCTCTTGATTTCAGATACTCATTTTTGAATTGAGTTTTTAAGTTGAGGGGGCTGATTCTTTTAAAATCTTTATATATTTAAAGTAGTACTCTTTTGTCTGAGGAACAGGTGGTAATTTTTTTTTTACCAAATTGTAGCTTGCTTTTTTACTCTGTTGGTGGTTTATCTTGCTGTGAAGAAGCTTTCTGATAAGGTAAGATCTTAATTATTGATTCTTTGTGCTTGTTCACATGCAGGTCTTTTACTATGCCAATGTCTGCAAGAGTACTACTTAACCTACCTTTCAACAGGTTTAGTGTTTCTGTGTTAATATTTATATCTCTAACCTACTTTGATTTTAGTTTACCACATGGTGAAAGACAGATCTGGCTCTAATTTTCGGTAAGTTGAAACTCAGTTTTTCTAGCACCATTTATTAAAGAGTTTATCGTTTCTTCATTGATGGTGTTTGGCTGCTTGTCAAAGATGAGGTTGCTTAGTACATCTGGAGTTTTATCTGAAATTTCTAGTGTGTTCTACTGATCCACAGGTCTGTTATTTTGCCAATACACTGCTGTTTTATCACAGTGACTTTGTAGTGTAGTTTCAAGTTGGGAATGTGATACTCCCTGCCATGTCCTAGTTGCCTAGAATTGCTTTTGCTGTTCCGGGTCTATTCTGGTTCCATATTAATTTTTGTTTGTTTTTTTCTCTAGTTCTTGAAGTTTGCTGCTAGGATTTCATTGGGATTGTGCCAAATCTATATAGTAGTTTTGGGAGTACTAGGTTTTCTTATCCAAGAATGAGAAATATCTTTCCACTTTTTCCATTCCAAGAACTAACTAGGCCCAACCCTGCTTAACTTCTGAGATAAGAAGAGATGGGGCACATTTAGGGTGGTAGAACCATAGACTCCCATATTCTGATAGTCTCTCCAGTTTTCTTTTTCACAGTATTATAGTTTTCAAAGTAGAGGTCCTTCACTTCCTTAGTTAGATTAATTCCTAGATATTTCAGTTTTTGGATGTTATTGTGGAAGGAACTGATTCCCCAATTCTCTCTCAGTGATTTTTTTGTTCATGTATACAGACTACTAATTTTTAAGAGTTGATCTTGTATCCAGGTACACTATTGAATCTGGCAAGTAAGTGCAGCAGTCTTTTAGTTGAGTTTTTAGGATCCTTTAGATAGAGTATCATATCATCAGCAAATAATGACAATTTAGCTTCTTCCTTTCCTATCTTTATTTTTTTTAACTTCTTTCTCATGTCTAATTTGTGTTTGATGGTAAAGTTCACAGCACGTCCTCAGAGAATTTTGACTCTACTGGGTGGCTTGAATGTCTTCCAGTGTTCTACCAATGCAAACTGTAGCCAACAGCAATCCTAAAGCTAAATGAAGTAGCCAGGTGAGCTGGTTTTCAGTAAAGTGCTCAGGATCTGTGCTTTGGCACCAAGAACAGTGGCAGGTTTTTTTTTGTTGTTGTTTTTTTTTTTTTTAGAATTTTTGAGACAGGGTCTCGCTTTGTGGTTCAGGCTGGCCCTGAGCTCAGCCTCAAACTCACATCACAATCCTCCTGCCTCTGCCTCCCGAGTGCTGGGATT
>PVIR01013049.1:0-13097 GCA_004026965.1 Petromus typicus | reverse complement strand
ACAGTGGCAGGTTTTAAAGGTGTAGATCTCAATTTTCATAACATTTTTGTTATGAGTAAATTATTATCTACTAAGGTACACTGCTAAGGTGCTAAGGCTAAATATATTTTGAAGGGAAGAGTTAAGTGTAGGAAGTTTCATTGTTCCTTTAATCTATGAAATTGCCTTTATCTTAAACTTTAGTGTTTTACTTACTCTCATTATTGAGCCACAATATTAAGATCCACAACTTGAAGGGGAGATTTATTTGAGCTCATGTTTTAGTTCATAGTTAGACAGCTCCAAGACAAAAAGAAATAGCAGAAAAGCATACTAGTAAGAGAGCTGCTTGCTGTGGAAGCCAGCTCACATGGCTGCTCCACATTATAGCTTTCCAGGTTCTATTATCAATGAGTTTCTCCAAACAACAAATCATCTGTATCACTCACCTAGTAACTACCTTGCACAAGTTCCATTTAAGAATACATGAGTTTTTTAGAATACAATCTCTTCTAACTTCAACATGCAGAAAACACCATACTGCATGTTAAGTGGCCACTAACTTTGAGGAAAGCCCTTCTACCAGCCAAAAGTTTATGAATCAGGAGAAAGATCAGATAATTGTTAGCCCTTTATTAACAAATTATTTTATTAACATATTAATTATAAATACTGATGGTATTAAACATATTTCTGGACATGTACACAATGTGTGTTGATCACAAACTATAAAGAATGTTTAAATTAAAAGAAAATTGCTAATGTAAAAAATAAATTGCCATAAGTCCCTCTTAAAATATTTCCCCTATTTCTAATGCATATATTCTACCATTATTTTCTAAAGCAGTTCTGGAAGTTCTCTTTCTTGAGGTTCTTTAGTTGTGCTGTTCTCACTGCTTTTATGTAGTGAATTGACTCAAACCATTTACCTTTTATGGTCATTTTGACTTTCAGGAAGAGCCAGATGTACCATGGTGTCAAATACAATGAGTAACATGGATGAAGAGACATTGCAGTGGCTTTGACATAAACTGTCATAAGTGGTAGATCAACAGATGTGACCAAAATTATGATCAATGTTTAAATTCAAAATTCTTTACATTAAAAGATACATTGCTATTAATCCTCCCTGAAAATATTCAGCATACTCACCCTTTGTTCAAACACACTTATACCATCATTCTTGGAAATGTATGTTTTACGGTAATACATTTTTAAAAAACTTTAAAATTCACTATATTTTCCAATCAACCCTTTGTGTATATAACATGTATTTGTTATTCCTTTCTCTGTTGATGGGCATTAGAATGACCTATTATGGATAGTGCCTCTATAAATACTGCCATGCAGAAATCTCTCTTATATATTGGTTTTATATTCTTAGATACACACCCAGAAGTGGGGTACTTGGATAATATGGCAGTTTAATTGCAATTTATGTTCTGACAGTGTACAAGAGTTTCTTGTCCTCTGCATTATGCCAATATTTTTATCTGTCCCTTTATAATAACAATTCTAACGGGTAAGAATTACTATTGTTTTATTTTTATTATGCTAATGGACAATTATATCAGGCACATGCTATTATACTTATTGGTCATTTGTATTTTTTCTTTTTGAGAAGTGGCTTTTCAAATTGTTAGCTCATTTTAAGATGGAATTATTTGTACTAAAATTATTTAAACTTTTTAGAATTGCATTTTAATAATGTAGAACAAGTATATATTAATAAAAGCCATACTGTGAAAAAATAATTTTTCATAAAATAAATGATTAGAGAATAAAAATGGAAAATACATTGTGTCTCATGTTCTAAAATAAATTTATTTAATTTGCTAATATCTCAGTCCCTTTCCTAATAATACTATGTTATTTTGCTTAAGATATTTTAAATATTCATAATGTATCTCACATTGTGTATAATTTTGAAAATTTATTTCAAAATATGATTTATTCTTTTTTTTCACTTTTATTTTCTCACTACAGAGAGGTAATGTGATATTTATACATGTCTGTTTGATTTATTTTACTTAAGAGTATATTCTCAATGTGCATTGATTCACCTAGAAATGTCTCAAGTCTAACCTTTATGGCTAAATAATACTTCATTACATTAAAAATGCATTATTTTAGTCTCTTTATTAGCTGATGGGCATTTCAGTTGTGTCCAAGATGTAGCTATTAAGAACTGCTGCTACAAACATGACTGCCCATTTATTGCTGTGGTATATTTTATAATCATTTGGGAAGATACCTAGTAGGGAAATATCTGGATCAAATGGCACCTCTAATTCTAGTTTTTGAGGAATATCTACATTGGTTTCCACAGTGGTTGCACTAGTCTTCACTCCTACCAACAATGGAGAAGTGTTCCCTTTATCCCGCAACCCCTCCAAAATTTTTTATTAGTTGATTTCCTGATAGCAGCCATTCTTTCTGGAATAAGATATAATCTCAGCATTGTCTTCATTTGCATCTCTAGGGTGACCAATGATCTTAAACACTTATTCATGTATTTATTTGGTATTTCTACTTCTTCATCTGAGATATGTGTATTCATCTCAGATGATGAATTTTGAAGTGGGTCTTTAAATGTGGGTTGATTGATTATTTTCTGTTCTTTATATATTCTACATATTAGCTGTTGTCTGAGGAACAGCTGGCTAAAAATTTTTCCAACTCTGAGTTGTCTTTTTGTCTGTTGATTATTTCTTTTGTTGTACTAGAGCTTTTTTAAAATCTTTATTGGTACATTAAATATACACATCATGATTGCACTCCATAATGGGTATTTGTACCAGTATAAGACACAACTTAATTCTCATTTTTTCCCATAGCCCTACCCACCCTACCACCCTCCCATATACATAAAATTTGTTTCCTTACTTTTTTGTTACAATCCCAACATTGTCCCTTTTTACCTTAGTACTAGAGCTTTTTAATAAGATGAGGTCTCCATTGCTGACTCTTTGTAGTAATTCTCATCCAGTCTGGGTTTTGTTAATGACGTCTTTGCTTACATCTGTGCCCTCAAGCATTATACCTATTCTCTTTCAGCAGATTTAGCATTTTGGTTTTAAAATTTAAATTTTTGATCAACTTTGATTTTATCCATTGTGGGAGATATGGGTCTAGTTTTATTCTATGGCAATTAGAATGCTAGTTTTTCTAACACCATTTAATAAAAAGGCTATCTTTCAGTGGACATGTTTGGTCCCTTTGTCAAAGATAAGGTGTGTTTGATGTTATTTCTGTATCTTGTCATCTATTTGGTTAATTTTTCACTTCTTGTTTTTGTTGTTGTTGATATATATATATATATATATATATATATATATATATATATATTTTTTTTTTTTTTTTTGCCAGTACCATGCTATTTTCACAGAAACTCTGTATCATAATTTCAAATCAGGAATTGGGATGGCCCATGCATTGCCTGTGTTTCCCAGAATAACTTTTACTATTCTAGGTGCCTTCTTATTTCAAAGAAGTTTCAGGAATGATTTCACTACTTCGGAGATATGCTGAAGGAATTTTGATTGGGATTTTGTCAAATCTATATAACAGTTTTGGGAGAATGGGCCTCTTTACTATATTGGCCCTTCCTATCTACAAGCAAGGAATAGCTTTCTATTTTCTGATATCTTGTTTAATCTTCTTTACCAAAGTACTATAATATTCAATAGTACTTTCTGTGTGGGCCTGATTATTATATATTTAATTTTTCAATGCTTTAGTGAAAAGTATTGTTTTGCTGATTTCTCCTTCTATGTGAATTTGTTATTTGTATCCAGGAATGCTATTGATTTTTTAAATTCAAATCTTTATTGGTTATATATATATATATATATATATATATATATATATATATATGTCACTTTGAGCATTGAGAATTTGTACCAGTATATGATATGACATGACTGATTCTCATTTTTCCCCATTTCTCCTACCCATGCCAACTCCTATTTACATAGGCTTTTCCTTTTTTTTTTACTACCATCACATTCTTTTTCCCCTCTTCATTTATGCCTACATAGCATTTTTGTTTAAATATTTTCTATTTCACAATATCTACTATATATACTAGAACTCATTTACATCTTCATTTTCTCATAGTAGAGAAAAGATATGATATTTACACATCTGTGACCTATTTTTTATGAAGTTAGATGCAAACATTCTTTTTATTTTGAAATTTTTTTTGTTTTCTTTAAATTCAAATCTTTATTGGTACATTATGAATGCACATCATCGTCGCATTCAACATTCAGAGTTTGTACCAGAATATGATATGACTTGATTCCCATTTTTTCCCCTTACCCTGACCTGCAACCTCCCACCCCCCATAAACATAAGATTTATTTTCCTTTTTCTTTATTGCTATCACATTCTTTTTCCCCTCATTATTTACCCCCTACACCCTCTTTCTTTTTAAATATTTTCTATTTCACAATATCAACTATATATACTAGAAATCATTTACATCTTTGTTTTCTTATACCAGAGAAAAAATATGATATTTACACATTTATCACTATTTATTTCACTTATGAGGATGTCCTCAAGGTATATCCATTTGAGTATGAATGCCTCAATTTTATCATTTTTATGGCAGAGCAATACTTCAGTCTATAAAAGAACCATATTTTCTTTATCCAGTCTCCAGTTGATGGACATTTTGGTTGTTTCCAAGAATTACCTATCACAAACTGAGCTTCTATAAATATAGGTGCACATATGTCATTGTGGTATGAATCATTTAATTCTTTTGGGTATATATGTAGCAGAGGAATAGCCAGGTCAAATGGGACCTTTAAACCTAGTTTTTTGGGTAATCTCTAAACTGATTTCCACAGTGGTTATATGAGTTGACACTTCCACCAACAGTGGAGAAGGGTTCCTTTTTCTCCAGAGCCTTGCCAACATTTGTTGTTGGCTAATTCTGAGAAAGCACTCATTCTTTTTGGAGTGAGATGAAATTTCAGTGTTGTTTTCATCTGCATCTCTCAGATTATCTGTGATGTTGAGCATTTCTTCATATACTTCTTAGCTTCTTTCACTTGTTCATGAAAAGTGTTTGTTCATTTCAGATGCCCATTTTTGAATTGGATCTTTAAATTTGAGTGGGCTGATTTATTCATGCTCCTTATATATTTTAGATAGAAGTCCTTTATCCAACAAACAGCTACTAAAAGTTCTTTCTCACATTATTGCTTGCCTTTTCACTCTGCTGGTAGTTTCTTTGCTGTGCAGGAGCCTCTCAACAGGATGAGATCCCATGTAATGATTTCTTCTTCCTATTCTCATGATATAGAGGTTTTGTTCATGAAGTCTTTCACTAAACCAATGTCTTCAAGAGTTTTAACGTGTTTTGCAACAAGTTTAGTTTTTCTTTTTTAATATTTAGGTCTTTAATCCACTTTGATTTTAGCTTGGTGTGTGGTGAAAGAGATGGGTCTAGCTTAAGTCTTTGGCAGAGTAAAGTCCAGTTTTGCCAGCACAATTTGTTAAAGAGGCTATCATTCCTCCATTGAGTATTTTTGGCTCCTTTGTCAAAGATGAGGTTATTTAGTATATCTGGAGTTGTTTCTGGGTCTTCTAATTTATTGCACTTATCTTCAGGTCTGTTTCTTTGCCAATACCATGCATTTGTTTGTTTGTTTGTTTGTTTTTATCACAGTGGCTTTGTAGTATTTCAAGGTGGCGATCATATTACCCCCACCATGTCCTTGTTGCTTAGAATTGCTTTAGCTATTCTAGGTCTTTTGTGGTTCTAGATAAATTTACAGATTTTTTTTTCTAGATTTGTGAGTTATGCTGTTGAGATTTCACTCAGAATTGCATTGAATCTATTTAGGTGTTGTGGGAGTACAGTCATTTTGACCGTATTGGTTCTTCCTACCCAGGCACAAGGTATGTCTTTCCATTTTCTGATATCTTCTTCTATCTCCTTTTTTCAGAATGTTGTAGTTTTCAGAGTACAAGTCTTCACCTCCTTTCTTAGAATACCTAGATCTTTCTTTCTTTCTTTCTTTCTTTCTTTCTTTCTTTCTTTCTTTCTTCCTTTCTCTCTTTTTCTTTCTTTTTGGATGATATTGTGAAAGGAATTGACCCCCCCCCCAATTTCTTTCCCAGTGGGTTTGTTATTCAGGTATACAAAGGCTATTTATTTTTGAGTGTTAACCTTGTATCCAGCTACACTACTAAATTTGGCAATTAAATCTAGCAGGTTTATATTGAATTTCTAAGGTCCTCTGTATAGAGTATCATGTCATTAGCAAATAGTGACAGTTTCACCTCTTCCTTTCCTATCTTTATTCCTTTTATTTCTTTCCCTTGTCTAATTGCTTTGGCTAATGTTTCTCATACTACATTGAACAGGAGGGGTGAGAGTGGACATCCTTGTCTTGTGTCTGATCTTAGTGTGAACGGTTTCAGTTTTTGACCATTTAGTATGATGCTGGCTATTAGTTTCTCATAAATAGCTTTTGTTAATTTGAGATAGAGTCCATATATTGCAATTTTCTGTAGCGTCTTGATCATGACTGGGTGTTACATTTTGTCAAACTCTTTTTCTGCATCAATTGAAGTGATCATGTTTTTTTTTTCCCTTGAGTCTTTTAATATAATGTATTACATTTATTGATTTAAGTTTGTTGAACCTTCCTTGCATTCCTGGGATGAATCCAACTTGGTCAGGGTGTATGATCTTGATTCATCTCTGTCTTCTGTTTGCCACTATCTTATTGAGGGTATTTGCATCAGTATTCATTAAGGAGACTGGCCTGTGGTTCTCTCTTTTAGCTGGGTCTTTCTCTACTTTCAGAATCAGAGTAATTGTTGCTTCTAGAAATATATTTGGGAGTACTGCTTCCCTTTCAATTTCATTAAAAAGTTTGGGCAGTAGTGGCACTAACTCTTCTTTAAACATTTTGTACAATTCAGCAGTAAAGCCATTAGGATCAGGGTTTTCTTTTTGGCAGTTTTTTTTTATTACATTTTCAATTTCACAGATTTATATTGGAATGTTAACATTTCTATTTCTTCTTCACTCAACTTTGGAAGTTCATATGTATCTAGAATTTATTCATTTCTTCAACATTTTCCATTTTATTGAACTACAATTTTTCAAAGTAGGTGTTTATTATCCTCTAGACTTCCACTAGGTCAGTGATTAGTTCTCCATTTTCATTACTAATATCATGGATTTGAACTTTTTCCTTCCTTTGTTCAATAATGTTGGCTAAGAGTCTGTCAATTTTATTTATCTTTTTGCAAAATCACCTCTATGATTCATTCATTTTTTTTTTTTTTATCTTTCCCTTAGTCTCCACTTCACTAATCTCTGCTCTGGTCCTTATAATTTCTTGTCTAGCATGAGCATTGAGTTTGTCTTGTTCCTCTTTTTCCAGTTGCTTGAAGTTCACCATTAGGTTCTTTATTTGAGCTTGTTCTGTTTCCTGGTGTATGCATTCACTGCTATGAATTTTCCTCATCAAACTGCTTTCATTGTGTCCCATAAATTCTTATATGTTGTACTGGGATTATCATTTAATTATAAAAACTGTTTAATTTCTTCTGTGACCTATTGTTTGGTCAGCATAGTGTAGTTCAATTTCCTTGTGTTTATGAGAATCCTGGAAAATTTTTTTTTCTATTCAATTCCAATTTCAAGGCACTATGGTCTGACAGTATGCAGGGGATAATTTCACTTCCTTTGCATTTACCTAAATCAGTTGTATGAACTGGTACATGGTCTATTTTGGAAAATGACCCATGAGCAGCTGAAAAGAATGTAAATTCTGATTTCCTTGGGTAAAATACTCTGTAGGCATCTATTAAGTCGATTTGTTGAAGAGTTTGGTTTAGCTAAATTATTTCCTTTTAGATTTTTCTGTCAATTCAATCTGTCTCTTTGTGACAGCAGGACATTGAAGTCTCCTACTATTATTGTATTGGTGCTTATCTGGCTTTTCATATCCATTAATGTTTGTTTTATATAATTAGGTGCATTAGAATTTGGTGCATAGATTTAAGATTGATCTTTCTCTTGGATTGTTTCTTGTATGAAAAGATAGTGACCTTCAGTATCTTTCCTTATCAGTTTGTCCTGAAATCTATTTTGTCTGAAAATGCTATAGCAACTCCTGCTTCTTTTTTTGTTTGTTTCCTGTCACTTAGAATATTGTTTTCCATCCCTTTACTTTCAGTGTATGGTTTTCTCTTTGAATAAGGTGTGTGCAGCATATTGCAGAGTCTTTTTTCTTAATCCATTCTGTCAGCCTATGTCTTCTAATTGGCTCATTGAAGCCATTGACATTAATGGATACAACTGATATGGTGTGATTTATACCTATCATAGTGTTTTTTCTGTTCTTGGCTCTTTTATCCTTTATTTTTTCCCTTTTCCTTCAATTTCCTCCCTTGTCCAGTGAGTTCACTCTGCTGGGTCACTCAGGTTTGTGACTTTCATTATTTCTTTCCAAGACATTATAGATCGCAAGTTTTGTACTTGTGAAGTTTTTCAGGTGTTCTTTGTCATGGATGTATGTTTTTCCTCATCCATTCTGAAAGATAGTTTTGCCAGATACATCAGTCTAGGTTTTAGGTTATTTTTCATCCAAGGCTGGAAACATTTCACTTCAGGCTCTCCTTGCACTGATCATTTGCTTTGAAAAGTCTGCTGTAAACATGATAAGCTTCCTCTTGTATGTGATTTTTTTTTCTTTTCTCTAGTTGCTTTCAGGATTTTATTCTTTTGTTGGATATCTAAAATTTTAATAATTATATTCATAGGTGTAGATTTTTTCATATCATGTCATTTTGAAGTTATGTATGCCTCATTTATCTGTATGTCCATTTCTTTTCCTTTTCCGCTGAAGTTCTCTGCCACTAAATTTGTGAACAATTTTTTTTTAATGTTATGTGCACGGTCTCCTGCTTCTTCAGTGACTCCAATCAATCTTATATTATTCTTCTTTGAGTCATCTAGAAGCAGTCGGATTGATTTTTCATGCTCCCTTGGCATTTTTCTTAGATTATTCCTTTCTTGGTCATTGGCTGCTCTCTTGTCCTCTAGTTCTGAGATTCAGGGCAGGCCTCAGTGACAAAGAGGCCCCTCTCTGATAGAGGAAGGTCCGCGAGGACTCTGTAAGGCACTTACCAGAACCAATATGCTATAGAATGGCACTTGCCCAGGTGTGGGGTAGGCCTCAATGACAAAGAGGCCCCACTCCCACTCCCCACTCCACGGCCCTTACAAAAACCTGCTTGATTTGCTCTGAAACTCCCACAGGCTTCAAGGGAGGTCTCAATGACAAAAAAGCCTTTCTCTGTCAAAGGGAGGTACCATGAATACTCTGTGGCCCATAATGGGACCCACCTGCTGTGGTTTGGAACTCCTGCAGGCTTTGGGGTGGGCTCTGATGACAAACAGTACCCTCTCCAGTGGAGAAAGTTCTGCAAGAACTCTGCATGGTTCTTACTGAAACCAGCCTGATGTAAAATGACTGCTATTGATTTTTGAGTATGTATTTTGCATCTAGCTGTGATAGTGAATTTGGTTATTAATTCTAGAAGTCTTGTGGTGGAATTTTGGGGGTATTGTATGTAGAGTATCATGTCATTCATGAATAATGATAATTTAACTTCTTTATATTTTTAATTGTAAAAATTACTTTTATTTATATCTATTGTCTGATTTCTCTGGCTAATGTTTCTAGTATTATATTGAATAGGAATGGTGATAGAGGATCTTCTTGTGTTGTTCCTGATTTTAGGGAATAAGCTTTCAGTTTTTTATCCTTTAGTATGATGTTGGCTACTGATGTCTTATAGATGGTTTTTCTCATATTGAGATACAGACTATCGATTCCAATTTTCTGTGGAGTTTTTTTTTTTTTTTCATTAATATGTGTTGGACTATGCCAAATGCTTTTTCTTTTCTTTTTTGTTTTTTGCATCTATGGACATGATTGTGTGATTTTTGTCTTTAAGTCTTGTGATATGGTATATATTTACTGACTTGGGTATGTTGAACCATACTTACATCCCTTTAAAAATCCTCCTTGGTCAGGGTGTATAATCTTTTTAAAGATTTACTGTGTTCTATTTGCCATTATCTTATAGGGTATTTTTGCATCTATCCTCATTAGAGAGTTTCCCTGTAGTTCTTTTTTGGTCAACTCTCACTCTGATTTTGGTATCAGGGTAATACTTGATTCCAGGAATTATTGTGGAAGTATTTGGTTTAGCATCCTGTCTTTGTTTTGTTTTGTTTTTTGAGGCATGGTCTCACTTTATAGTTCAGGCTGGTCCTGAACTCACTCTGTAGCCCAGGCGAGCCTTGAACTCACAGCAATCCTCCTGTCTCTGCCTCCCCAGGGCTGGGATTAAGGGTGTGAGCCACCATACTTGACCCCCCTGTCTTTGATACTGAATTATGGTGATAGGTATGACCTCATACAATCTGAGTGTTGTCATGCAAGGGAGAATAATTGCATACAACAGATATGACATCCTGGAAAAAATATTACAATTAGATATAACAATAGCATCGAGTACAGTAGAAAAACTCATGAACTAGGATGATCATTAATTTGTTGCCTTTAACCAAAGGAGCAAGATTTTCTGTTACATAACAATATCTGACAAAAACCAGGATCATATACAATGAATCTCCTTTCATTGCAGTGGGTTTTATCTTACTGATGGAACCTACAAAGGGAAGGGAAAATGGTCAAGAGATAAATGAAAGGAAATATAGTAGAGGCAAAGCTGGAGGAGAAAGGATGATCGATCTAGCTTTAGGAAACTTGAGAAGATGCAGAGAGAGAAAGAATAAAGGATGAGGCAAAATAATAACAAAGTGAAACAGAAAGACAAGAGATAATTCTCACTCATAAAATATTTAAAAATGAAGAGAGATAATTGAAAAAAGAAGATAAATAGAACAAAGTAAAAATAGAAGTAACAACTTAAACAATAAAGAAATACCCACCAGCTAGACCATAAAAGGAAAATGAAACAAAGACAAATGTAATAGTAAAATTTCTTTGTTGTCCACAATTCTGTTGCATGGTCCCTGACAGGTAATATCCCAAATTGTGCTATGTGTATTCACCAGGCCTGTAGTAGAATTGTGCTGGGTCCACATTGAATTTGGCCAAGGGGCTGGGACAATAAGCCAGCCACTTATTGCAAGTCATTTGTTGGCCCATTAACTTCCACTGTAGTGCCTTGAGGTGAGGACAGCCCTTGAGGCTGCTCCATGTTCTCTGTTCCACCTCACTAGCATGCTTCTCTCTTATCTAATTGCTTATCATAGGACGCTAGAATATTATTGCTGGTGAGCATGTAGCCAGAGGCTATTTGGTTCTTCTTTAACTTCCTCTCCAATGGATTGAATATCTACCTTCTAAGGCTGGTTAAATTCCACTAGTAATTTGCATGTTTCTCTCAAGCTGTTGGTTGCCACTCGCCTCTTTTACCACTTCCATTTCATTGAATTTTCTAGCTTTGTTGTTGCTAGGGTTTCCAGTTAGTCACTAGGGCACTTAAGAAAACAAAGGGAGCTGTCTGCCCATTAGAGAGCATTATTTGTGCTGGTGAAGTTTACTACCAGGCTGTTGTGTATGTGCAAAAAAGCAAAAGAAGTAAAGAGCGTTATATCCCAAATCTACCATACATGGCTTTACTTAATTGCACATTTTCAGTCCATAAACTCCTTGGAGTATGATAATTCTTGCTCTGCACACAGATGGCACCAACCACTGGCAACTCTGTGGAGTATTACATTGGTTTATGAAGTCCTGCACCCATGTAGTGTTTGAATTACAAATACCTTGTTTCACGTTGATTTGGGCATCAGTACATATGTACTTCCTTTTCTTTGAATTGTCCTGTTGATTTTCTCTGACCAACTCCAATGTGACTCCTCCTCTATGAAGCTGTACTGAATCTCAGTAGATTTTTGAAAGCGTATATACACACACACACACACATATATATTAGCTATGAAATTCTGTCTCAAATTTGTCTATCTTCTTGCCAATTCTTTCAATACGAGTGCTAATTTTCTAGATTTCTGATTTGAATCTTTTTCTTTATCTCTATTGGTACATTAAATATACACATCATGATTGCACTCCATGATGGGGATTTGTACCAGTATAAGACACAACTTAATTCTCATTTTTTCCCATAGCCCTACCCACCCTACCACCACCCCATATACCTAAAATTTGTTTCCTTACTTTTTTGTTACAATCTCAACATTTTCCCCTTCCACCCTATTCTACATTGATCATTTTCTATTTCACAATATATAACATACAATGCTAGGAGTCATTTACATCTTTATTTTCTCATATCAGAGAAAAAGATGCGATATGTACCTATCTGTGCCCTATTTATTTCACTTATGAGGATATCCTCAAGGTATGTCCATTTAAGTAGAAATGATTCAAACTTATCACTTTTTATGGCAGAGTAATACTCCATTCTGTAGAAGAACCACAGCTTTTTTATCCAGTCTCCAGTTAATAGACATTTGGGTTGTTTCCAAGATGTAGCAATCACAAATTGGACTGCTATAAACATGGGTGCACATATGTCACTGTGATATGAGTCTTTTAATTCTTGTGTGTATATACCTAGCAGGGCAATGGCTGGGTCAAATGGGACTTCCAATCCTAGCTTTTTGAAGATTCTCCAAACTGATCTCCACAGGAGTTGTACGAGTCTACAGTCCCACCAACAGTGGAGAAGGGTTCCTTCTTCTCCACAGCCTCGCCAACATTTGCCGTTAACTGATTCTGAAATGGCAGCCATTCTATGTGGAGTGAGATGAAATCTCAATGTTGTTTTCATCTGCATCTCTCGAATGACTAATGATGTAGAGCATTTCTTCATATGCTTCTTAGCTGTTCTTACTTCTTCCTCTGAAAAATATCTATTCATTTCAGATGCCCATTTTTGAATTGGGTCATTAAATTTGGGTGGGCTGATTTTTTTGAGCTCTTTATATATTCTAGATAGTAGCCCTTTATCTGAGGAACAGCTGGTAAAGATTTTTTCCCACATTGTTGGTTGCCTGTTTGCACTGTTGGTGGTTT